>JRZD01020241.1:0-15127 GCA_000826945.1 Eimeria nieschulzi
TGGAAGTCTCAGAGAGGGTGGTAGTGGGGGCAGCTTTTTTTTGTGATGGTGTAGACCATCCACCACGCTTGCGGATACCTGACATGGATGCGAGCGTTCTTCACTTGCGTCTCTTGATACAAGCCGGCTCAGATCCCGCAAGAGTTGTTTTGCGAACGATTCATCTTCTGCATCTTTGTGAAAATTTGCCGCTGAGTCCTGCCTATTTACTTCTTTGTTACTGGAAAGTACAACACCGCATGTCCTGCGGCTTGGCAAGCTACCGCTTCGGACATTGACTGCAAGTGCCAGTGGCTGTGTAGCACGCAGATTTCCTCCCAAGCTAACAGGCATCGACCCACTAGAATGAGCCAGTGTCCCCTTTGGTTGTTTGATCCTCCCCCTGGAAGCCGACTGAACGGATGCTGGCCTCGAGCTATGACCCTGTGTCTCTCTCTGGACCAATCCCTGCTCCTCCTTGCACAGTCTTGCCTTTCGGGCACTGCATTTCCTCAAATATGTCGGTGTAGCAGTTGTATAGTTTTCTTTCTTCTGAGTATACGATTCGCCACCTGCATCTCTTCTCGGCAGGGTAGCATACGGGCGACTTGTTTGGTTGCAGTCACGAGCCGCAGATCCAAGTGGCCCCTGGCCGGGTCCCTTCCCCACCACAAGCGACGGCACGTGCTGCCTGATAGACTTTGATGGTAAGCAAGTGGCTGCATCCAGCAGCTTATTTCTGCGGGGGGTGGCTGTTTGAAGTTTTGGGAGTGCTGCTGCTGAGGGTGATCGACACAGGCTATTTGTGCTACCGTCCTTGGGGCAATTAACAGCTGCAGTGCAAGTCTTATTGTCTATCCGCCTCTCCAAGGCTGCACTGTGAGACGCTCGTGTCTTCGAAAAGTTCGACCCTGCTTGCTGAGGACAACTGTTTAATTGTGAAGCTTGCCATGCTTGCCGAGGATGGAGCAGTGCGCAGGCGGCTGCTTCAGGACCATCTGCGAAACGCATTTGTGGCAGAATCTCGGTTTGGTGCCCATCTGCGTTTGTACTTACCCTTGATCCGCCACCAGTTTTCTGCTGCTGTCTCTCAGCATTTTGCTCATCTGAACGCTGTAACAACTGCGGTTCTTGTAAATGCGCGGCCTTGCCCTGTGACACTGCGTGGCCATGATGAGTACCGCTGCGCAGTACCTCGCGTGATGTCCCTGCAACTAAACATAGGCCTGAAGAGCTTCGCTGAGCAACTGGTTTTAAAGGAACGACCTCCCTGCTCTTCAAAGCGTGCGAAAGCGCCCAGTGAGCTAAGGGCTGATCTGATATGCCCAGAGCGTCTACGTGCTTCCGCAGTTCAGCTTCGGGCCAACGGCGCGCCAGCAAGGCAACAATAGTGTTGCCTTGTGCAACAAGTTCACTGAACAAGGGTAAACAGCAGCAGCCAACGTACCCAACCGTCATGAAGGAAATTTTCGAATTTCTACTGCTGATACACGTGCTTTGAGGGGATTGTAATCGCTGAAGCAACGAATGCACTAGTATCTTCTTACCAAATTTTGGTGTTGAATTGAGGAAGGATTCTCTCCACAAAAGTGGTCAAGCATTGAAGCTGAGCAGCGACAGACCCATGCTACCTGAATCTCAAAGGCTCAGCCTGGAGATAAACGTGCGGTTGCCTAAGTGGGAGCTGGATGGCCTTTCCGAAACTCATCGAATCACTGTTGATCTCGACTGCCCTTACCTCTTTATATGTTTTACCCAGAAGGCGGACGAAATACTCCTTATCCGCAAGTGCGTCGGCTGCCATTGCACGCGAGGCTGCAGCTGATACCTGGAACAAGGTATAGCCAAGCATGAGGATCTAGTTCCAGCAATGGGCTCGGATCCGAGGTCCGAACTGGGGGCGCAGCTCTACATGCAAGGGCTTAGATGCTTCCCGTCAAAAGATATGACAATGCGTAATCAAGAGCAGCTAACCTCTGCAGCGGTGTGCCGCGTGCTAATGCTGGCGCTTTCCTCTTGGAGACGGAGATACTGAACCACATACACAGAAAAGTGCTACTCGTAATGCATCAGATGCTTCAATGTGCATTCCATGTTGTCTATAAGGTGAAGAACAGTGTATCTCACCTCGTCCTGGACGATTGCAAGCTGTCTTCGCTCCTCTGCCCGCTGCCCTGGAAAACATGAACGTCCACAGAACTTGAACAGATGTTGCAGCAATAAGTTGACCACGAGAACGGAGCTCATGGCTGCATTTACTGAAACACATGTTTCAAGCTAGCAGGTACTAACTCTGTTCTTCAATGAGCTCTTCCTGGGCGAGCCACAAGGCCTCTTCCAGCTGGCTGACAGCTTTGGCGTGCCGGTCAGTTGGCTCGCACTCTGCCAAAGGACGGTCGTCATATCCCTAAGAATCATGCACAGAAAGGTGATAGGAGCAAAAGGCAATAGCGCAAAAAGCAAAGATACACGCTTATCTGTACCAGAGAGGCGCCCTTACTGTATTCTCCTGCCGTCTGGTGACCGTGTGTGTAGCGATCAGGGGACGCACCGATCGTACAGCCTTGCGGAAAGAAGCTTCAAACAGCCTCCCTTCAACGCCAGTCTTGTGGGGGCGTTCATCGTCAACGCTTCCAGGACCCTCCTGATCCATGCTTTTTCTGCTTTTTCCCGGTGCATCTGTTAAGCAGCGGACGAGCCCAACGGAATCGAGCTCACTGTGGATTTCAGCGGAGCCTGTTGGGGGCTCCACGTGACAAGACTCAATGTTGTAGTTCATCAGGTGTCTCCAGCTGTCTTGGCAAGTTGGAGTTTAATCGCTTCCCAGCTGTTTTAAGGCAATCGATGTCTTTGGCTGGCTTGTGCTGGGGGGAAAAAATAAAGCCTGTATGTTGTCTGAAGCCATAACAGTAACAAAAATGTTTTTTTGCTGTGATTGTGGAGGGTCGAAAGCGGCAGTTTGCAAGGCAGGATCAAGAGTTTTCCAGCACGGGCCACTTCCCACCAAGATTTAGGACACGCTTTGTAGGAGCCCTTCGGACGCCAAGAATTCGCGTGTAGTCCATCTAAAATTTAAACAAAATCTGGATAAAAGGTGAGGACAAGGTAGTCAAAGTGCAGAAGAACCGAGGCCATGTAGGGCGTGGCGATAGAGCTTCTCTGGCCTCGGAGCGATCGCTGCTGTCGCAGCTGCAGGTTGAAAGCGTGGCGCCATTGGGAGAGTTCTCCAATTTTATTCTTGCACTTTACTCTGTTGCTTTTATATGTCATTACACTGGTCGTCCGATGAAAAGAGTCACTGCCTCGGAGGCTGCTCAATCGGAGGCTGCTCAATCGCCCTCGGGAAAACTGTAGGGCTCAGGAGCCGAGTGGCCAACTCAGCGTGATGGCACGACAGCTAAGCGCAGCCAATGCTAACTGAAATCTGTAAAAGTAATTGTCATGTTTGTGGCTTCTCTTGCAATGAGCCGGAAGCCTCTTGAACCTCACATCGTCAATGTCCCCCCCCAGGGAGCAGACCAGAAGGAGACCACACACTGGTCTCGTATTTCATTATATCCACGCACCAAGGATACTGACCCAGTATATAGCTTTTTGCACGACAGGAATCGTGCAGGTCGCCTTCCCTCTTACATTTGCTCCCAAAACGATGGCCTGCCCTAACGCACTTTAGTACATTCAGTAGAGGCTTGAACGGTACAAAGAATGTAGACTCTTTATGCAGCCATAATGCAAAATTACAATCGCTGTTTTTTATCCAGCTTGTTGCTTAGCGTACTACGAGTGGAACTCCATACCACTAACTCTCCCTGTTATCGGTGTGGCTTAGACTCCATCTAATGTAAGATCCACCTCTCACCAGAGTTGTTCAGAACTTGCTCGAATGATCAGATGAATTTAGTTTTTTTCTGAGATGTTGTTTCCGGCTGGGCTATCCTTAAGCAGCTTTGTGCAAAGGGGACATGGGGGGGAGCGGGGGACGGCGGGGTTGCGTGGGATGACGCTCAGGCAGTAGGTAAACAGTAGGTAAACACGCCTGCCCTACCAATGCGCGAAAAAATCGTTAGGAAAGCCAAAACACTAGCCAGTACTTTACAGCCTGCATGTTTCAATCTGAGGATGCAAAGCCGGCCTTATGAAGGCAAACAAAAGGACAGAGCAGTATAGTCCCTCAAACTGCTTCAGCTGTCTCACTTAGGGCAGAACTGCCGTCCGCAGACCCACTGGCGGCTGGAAATGGACGGAGCAGAAAAGAACAAAGCTCTTCTAATGCACAAATTCCACGCGTATATGGTGGAAGAGACAAACATATGCGTGGTAGTGTTGGGTGATGCCGTAGCTTCGTCCCTGGCTAAACCTGCCATTTCCCGCACTTCCCTAGAACTAAGTATATCGGGGCTGTCCACTCCTGCATTTCCAAGTGCATAATTCGTGTTTCTTATGCTATACGATCCCCAGGGCACCGCCAACACCAGCCACTGCCGGGAGACAGCGGGCCTCCGCTTACGAGAACAGAGATGTTGGCAACAAGCTCCGTTGGCACAACCATATTTTTCCATGTTGTGTAAGCACAAATCTCAAATACATTATTAACGGTCACGAAGGTTGGGTATTTTCTTCCTCCTGCTGGCTCTATTATCGCTGGCGTGCACCTCTGAATGTTATGAGATAAGTCTTTTGGTTAATGCGTCTAGTGGATCAGTAACAGCATCAAAGACTGTCTTGTCGCTTACGAAATGGAGACGAGAATCAGCTTTGCCTGTCAGAAATGTGTCTAACGTGAGCTGGCGGCTTCGTGCTTTCTCACGAGTCTCATCCGAAGCTGGTGCAAAAGGCTTCCCGTGCTGATGCCATCCTTGTAGTCCCCCATTGTCTTTGGAAGGAAACAACGGTGGCTAGTGCCTACTTCAAGAATGTGTGTAATGGCTTACGGCGAGTACAGCGGGGTGCCAGTACCGTTCCATCGTTCTTGAGAGATCCAGAAGTTTGTTACGAGGTCTGGTGAATTCGTGGGGAGTCAATATCAGCAATGCGACAAGATGTTTGCTTGCTTGCTCAACATATGTCTACTACAAATTCTTTAGTCAATGCACTTTCCTTTATATTTAAACTGTTCACGACCTTAAGCGTGGCTTTCAATGATCTTTGGGATGTTGATGTCTTTGTATTGATAGTTCTCAACTGCTCCGGAGCAATATGCATTTTACCTTTATTTTCGGGGGTTCTCCATAGCAGCTACCCCAAGAACTCGTAGGGGGCTCACCAACTGGGCTTTGGAAAATCGCTTCCAGTTTGCAACGAGCCAAACTTTTCCTCGCCTCCACTTTGTCCAAGAAAACTCGAGCTCTTGCGCCAAACGGCACCCAGCGTCACTGGCCGCAAGTGCACTATATTTCAGACCGCTCTGTCCTAGGCGAGGTAATGAACTTTGCCACCTCCAAGATTTGTGAAGATGCAGCGAGGAGCGTGCTGGTTTGCAAGCTCATCGTCAGTTCAGTAAAGGCTAAATTTTGGATTCCAGCAACATCACCGACTCTGTCCACGGCTTTTGGTAATTTCCAAGCTTGACGGCGTGTCTCCATGGCTTGCTCCGTAGTCATGCGCCTTAGCAACAAAGCAATAAGGTTCTCGAGCTGCTCAGAGACTGGCACAGCTTAGTCAGTCGGCGTAGTTGCAGTGCTACCTACATCGAAGACAGGCTCTCTTAACGGCCGAATAAGCTTCGGGATCAACATAATCACAGGCGCCTCCATATAATAACCCTTCATGTGCCGTTCTCGTCCATGCCTTTGCCTTCTTCTTTGCATCTCTAAAGCGATGCTCCAGGACCCGCCTACTCTGAGCGCGTATAAGGAATTGGCGTGATGCTTCAGCGTGTTCGTCATTGTCGACACCCGCTTCGGAACCCATTTCCGACATCGCTATTTTCTCCAACTGGTTGTTGCTTTCCTGTTAGATAATAGGGGCACAAACTAGTGCTGCAAAGCTCAACAATCTCAGCAGAAAAGAACTGACTCTAAGTTCTCTGGGCCATAGTCTGCCAGCAGGGCGTCTTCGGGTGCGCAACAACAAGGGCATATTGTTGAAAGTGCTGCGCCCATACTTTTGGCCGTTCTAATTATGGTCCATAACATGGAAAGACTGCCTGGAGTCATACAGTACCGGTCTAATATAAAGAGGAACTCCTTCATGGAAAGCAGTATAGACTGAATTGGAAACAGCCTAAGGATCCACAGCGGCGGTGGCCATTCCAGCCAACTTGGCGGGTCCTCAAATAGCTAAATACCATGTAAACTAACGGATTGTTGATATACCACAGTACATCTTGCGCTGGTGCCACTTTGGGTCCTCAAAATGCTAACTTCGGGTGAAGACTTACTGGTTGTTAACATCCCACTTTGCTTCTCGTACGTGCTGTAACGGACTGGTACAGCCTTCTTATAGGCAGTTTGCGCCTGTGTGCACACCAAGCTAAAATCTCCGACATTATTGGGTTTGAAAATTGCGCAACTATGGAACTGGATTTGTAGCCAGCTTTTTCTACGCTTTGCTGTTGTCAGTGCATACTGATCATCTGGGCTAACTGGGTGACAAGGCGGGAGAAGTCTAGACACAGAGGTGGAGATGCGAAAACCCTTGAATTTATTATGTTGTAGTGGGAAAGCAGAAGGCTACAACCTGCAAGCAAATTTGTCAAATGGAGTGAAACATTGGTCTATCCCTTGGTAAGCTATTGCCAGCTTGCAGGGTGCAGATTTGACTGGATCACTGCAAGCTACAAGTGTCTTTTGAGGCTGTCTCCGTTAGTGTTGAGTTGGCTTTCTTCCAGTGGTGTTTTAAGTGGTAAGCATGAAAGCAGAAAAATTCAAGCAACCTTATATTTCTGACATTAGCCATGTAGAAGTCAGCAAAAATTAAGGTTGGTAAGTTTGGTGAAAACCCGAGTCACCGCCCCTGCGCTTAGAAATATGGGTTTGGTGCATTCGACCAAACCCTGTAATGACCACAAAGTACGGAGAAGTCCATCGTATTCAACTAGCAGCAACGAAGCCCTCAATGCGCTCATCGAGCGTTTGCCGCTTCTGTAGATTAGGCCGTCATCAGATAAGTTTCATTCTTCGGTAAAATTGGGGCCAGATGTGCAGATAAAATGTAATACCCAAATTGGCAAACTGAAGAGGTATGGAGCAATAGGATCAATACCAAACGAGCTCGCATCCGCTGGCGGCAGATTAACCCAGAGCCTGCGACAATCGCCGGGAGCAGGCTATAGGAGACTATTGGTAACCTTATACACATCGTGTTAAATAAGCAACAGTGCGTTGGTTGAGAAGTTGAGGCAGCAACCCCAATAGCATACCCCTAGAAGGGGCTGTAAGACGCATAGGGCACAAGAAAAAACCCAGGGCTTCAGTAGCGCAGCGGGAATCCCGACTGCCCCATTCCCTAATGAACAATGAAACTGCTAATGGCATCAGCAGACAAATTCCGCACTAAAAGAAAGAATTGTTGAGCTTCTGTGCAACAGCGAATTGCAACTTTGCCAGACGTGCCAAATGGGCAGCCATGAGGCTGTCCTGTAGTGTGTTTTGGCAGAGCTGTTCGAAGCTTTCCAATTCTGGTTCTGCAGCTCTGCTCAAAGCTGAGCTCAAGAAGCGACCTACTTCAGGGTCAGGTTCGCTTTCTCCATTCAATACACTTTGAACATAAGAGGCGCAGATACCGAGCTTCTCCTGGAGTTGTTCAAGTTCCGCGTCCAACCCATCGCTTATATCAGCCAGAGGAACACCCTCTGCAGCAGGCTCTGCCAAAAACTCAGCCGTCAGAGGCTGGACGCGGTGCGAAGTCCGCACCCTTTGCAGTAGACGCAAACCAATACGATCAGAAGGAGTAGCGTACAGTTCCAGAGGGAGCTCGTGGAACTGGAAGCACGCCTCCCGAGCCATTGTCATCTGTACTTGCGTGTACACCTGTAAGGCACCATTGCATTCGCAAGAAAACATAAACCACGAAAATAATCTTAACTCTTCGTTGAACGAAATGTGAATTGGTAGACTACATGTGGATGTAATACTTGCCTTTACTGCGAAGCTTCCGCTTTCCATGACGGCATCCACCATCAGGTGGATCGGCTCAGTAAGCGGAGGCTGAGGAAAAAACTTGGAAACGGACGAAAACTGCTTGAACCACCCGTGGACCGCACAGGTGAGCTCTGTCATTTCACTCCCAGTGCAGAACCAGCCAACTACTACCTCGCGAACCCCACCGTTGCCTCCATTAGCCTGCTGCTTCAGTTCAAACATGCTTTCGTGATGGTCCTTAATGATTTGCAGCAAGCCCTGAAGATAACAAAATAGAAGTGCCTTAAACACATATACTAGTCCGGTAGCCAAGAAGTGAAATTCAGTGTCACCATCTTCCTGGTACCATAACCCAGAAAACATTGTGTGAGCATGGATCACTGACCTCCCCTGTCAAGGAATGCCGATCCACGAAGCAGTCGGTCACGTCGATAATGTTTCCGTCAGAGCATGAGCCCAGAAGAGTGCCGATGACGTTTTCTTGCCCATCATCCCGGCGGATGTAAGCATCCAAAATAGTCATGAGTGGAACAGGATGCAGTCGAACCCTCAGGGAAGGGAAAGGCAACAAGTCAAAGTTCTTTGGCACGCACACCAGTTTCGGGGCAGTCCCACCTAGGAGAGAGAGCTGGCGCGACATTGTTATAAAGGAAAGGGCGCAGTTCTATCTGTAATAAAGCAGTAAATGTTACTTCCACAGCTATGAAATGCAATAATGCGGGTAGATGCTTTGAAATTGGGCAAGGGAAAGCAGAAAGGGGACCTGACATGCGATGTTGGAAAACCCTACTCCGGAACCATCCTGCACCACCTCCACCCTGTTTGTAACTGAAATAACATCAATCGCGACAATAGTTCGGATTGGAAACCAAAACATTTAAAAAGCGTTTCTGGTATGTAGTGTGAAACGGGGCTGAATATATCGGAGGCTTGGGTGGGCGACTAAGGCTTCCAAGGCGATGCATGCGCCCCGCAGGTCTACAACAAGTCACTTTGCAGCTCAAACATTAGTCTTGGCTAAACGGTAAAATATATAATTACATGCTATCACACCAAACATTTATTTGGAAACCAGGGATAGTTGGAGACACACCTAGTCGCAGCAAATACAACAGCCCTTGTAGAGTTTTGCTGTACACAATTAGTGTGTTGTAAGGCTCTGCAAGCTCTGTGTGATACCACTAGCAGCACAGTCATAAAATTAGTTTGTTACTTAGAAAATTGGGAGGGCTAAAATAAAAGAAACTGCCCCACCCACCTCATCCTTTGTCTTACTTGTAGTGTAACGCCCCTACTTCGGCTGTAACAGTTGTACTTGGGTCTCTGCTTTGAATGATGTCCAGGGGGCTTAAAAGTAATGCACATCAGCCAGAGTCTGTTTTTTTTCGTAGCCTGCACAGGGTTATGATCAATGGCGCCGGTTGATTCCTGGACTTTGGCTTTGCGTGTAGTGAATTTCACAACACTCACGTATCCAGCTGATTTGAAGCCCTAGCCTGTGCCGTGCTCAGTCTTGTTTAAGCTTAAGTTAAGCCAAAGGGGCAAGGTTAGCTAAGCACATAATTGATTAACATCAATTTAAAGGGATTAGTTTCCTGTGCGGGGTTAACACAGAAGCAGTATTATGTTAATCCTTAACGAGACGCCTTAAGGACTTTCGGAGATCAAGATTTAAGAATCCGGAGTTGAGGCCTTTAAGGCCAAGGCCTTTTGGTCCAAGACAAGCCCTAAGGCCTTAAGGGCTGGGTGCGGGATCGAGGACTTGACCGCAGGGGGCCAGACAGAACTTTTGTGCGAAAACTTTCACAATATTCTTTCACTACTGCGGGAGTTGGCCCCTCTGAAATTGCTGAAGGGTCAGGGGTGGGTGCTTGTTGCTAGCGAACGCTGCTGGCCACTCTAGGTAACTGGACCCCCCAACGACAATTGCCTATCTAAAGCCATAAGTATGTACATAAACCATCAAACACCCAAACCCTTCACCCGATGGGGTCTCTCGAGCAGTTTTAGCACAAGTGCATGGATGCCAGTTTCCTGCGCTAGCCACTGGTCCTCCTCGAGATTGGTTCAATTGTTGAAGGAATCCCATCTCCAAGTGTTATCCTTGCTTACAAGACTTCACGAAGTAAATATCTTACGTAAGAAATGTTCCTGATACTTGACGTGGCTCCAGCACGCCAAAATCATACCAATATGTTTGAACAACACTCCCTTGACAGAACTCTGGTCTGTCGTAATGCTTTCACGCATTTGAAACAATATCTAAAAAGTCCCCAAATAATCTAAAAAAATGGTTTGAGATCAGTACATAATCACGGAGACAGTTAAAATGGTTCTATCTGACACTCGACGGAGTCTCCACAGAGGGACCCCGAACCCCGAGAGTGTCCCCAAAACCTTAAGCTGACCTGGGGCCTTGGGCGTAGCCAACAAGGGCTTACCTTAAGGTTCGATCCTTGACGCACGATCCCTCTTAGTCCTTACTTATAGTCGTGTGTTAGTTAACATTACCTCAATCCATTGTAGAACTCATAATTATTATTTCTTATTTAACTTAATAAGACAATCAAGCTTAGCATCGCTTGCTGATACACATTAAGCCCATACCACGACAACTAAAATGTGCAATACACAGGCTGAGGCTTCAACTTGGCCTGAGCTGTGAGTTTAGTAATATTCACTGCAGTTGCCTCCTCCTTTTAAAAAATGACAAAATAAAAATAAAAAATATAAGCAAAAACCAAAATGAACATATAAACGAATAAAGAAGGAATAACATACAAAGTAAAGGCTTGTACTAGTAGCTCCTGTACAGGCCTCAACCTCTGCAGACAATGCTGTTTGAAGGCCTAGTCCTTGCCTTGTCCTCTTGCTGACTCTATCTTCACACTTCTTTTGCCTAAGTTTACCTAATTACTTTTTGTTTACTTAAACAATAGTTTTGTTCGCGAACAACTGCTTTTCATGAGCACTGCAGGTGTAGTGGCAGGCTTGTCGTGCCATGTCCCCCCCTGGGCAGCTCCAAAGGGACCTCGTGTGTCCTGACAAGCCATACTACACTGTAAGCATAATAGAGCCCTGCGATATCATAACTGCCTATCAAAGACGGCAGGCAAACCAACGAGAAGCTGAGGTTAAGCATTCGAAACGACAGATATCTCATCTGCAGTTTGACGGGCAGACCTAGGGGCAGTTCCCCTAGCTCACCCAGCAGCAGCATACCCTTACAGCCTAAAGGATTATTCTGCAACAGTTGGCTGCGAAATTGTTATGGCATGTAATGCACAAAAGTACTATCATCATTCGACTGTCAAATGGTGTGGCGTTTAGTCCAATATCAGCCGTCGGCAATTGCTAATAGCAAAATTCCGAATTCTCCTGGTTTCGTCCGGTCTTTCAGTTAGGGTTTGATTACTAGTTGCTGCAAATGCTCCACAGTCCAGAACACAATAAGTGGTGAAATATACCATCAACTTCCCTTGATAAAAAGGAATTTTATACTAGTTAATATTAAGCATTTTAGGCGCAGACGGCATCCTCTAGCAATGCTGCAACTGCCGCTTGATCGCTGGATCGTCCAGAGATCACGCCTATTCGTTGCATCTCATCACGATATACAGGAAAGTCCACCATTGAGAATCTTCGAGTTTCGGAAAAAAGCTTCCATGTCAGCTGGATGCCAACGTCACAAAAGGAGCCCCAATAGAAGCAAAATCCGGCCCCAGAGAATCCCTGAAGATATGTTTGTTCATTCTTCGCTGCTGTGCTGGCCTCGCAACGCACGGTTAATTTTCTTGTGTAAAGCGACAGTTGGGGCAGACAGCAAAGCTGCCCCTGCCGCTACTGTAATACTCGCCTTCAATACCCATGGCGAGTATCTATCCCAAATTTTCTCATTATTACAATGCAAAATTGCTGCCTTATGAAATCGCTCGTGAGTGACTGGATGCGACAAGGCTGCGCATAGCTCACCGGCAGTCTTCCACAATTGGAAGTCAAGCTAGAACGATTTTAACAGTTTTACTTATCCTCCTTTTGCTTGCGACACCGCTCCAGGCCAAACATCGTAACATGGCTCAATCTTTCTTTTTCGAAGACTTCGAAAGTTTCTTGTCACGACCCTTGGTCCCGCTGCAGAGTGCGATGAAAAAGCAAGTAAGCATGGAGCTCGCGAAGCAACCCATGCCGAGGAGCAATAGAAGAGGAACAGGGGACTGAATGAACATGTCGCGCAGCTGTTGAATTGCGGACAGTATTTCTTCCTTTATCCAATCGAACCACGACATCACCGGCGGGATAGGCTGTACATCAGAAATGCACGCAACACCTTGACGATTGAAGTACAGTTGAACGAGAACCAACCACTGAAAATGATCCACTGCATCATATATCATTTGAGGTATGGAGTCCTCACCTTTCCAGCCGTATTCTCCCAGCCCCCGGTCGCAAATGCGTAGAGCTCTTCAACAGAGCGGCTGCCTTTGTGTTCATACATTCGACCCTGCAGGGAACAGAAAGGGGAACAAAGCAACTTACCGGAAGGCCTTAAGTTTGTAGCCTCAATGTTAAAAAACAAAGAGGCAATTCTGAGCAAGGAGCAAAACATCGGCACCGTCGAATTGTGGATATTGAACTGGCTCACGTCTTTCAGGAAAAGCAGAGAGGGGAAGCCCCTAATACCGAAGCGCTTGGCTGTTTGAGGGTTAGTAGTTGCGTCAAGATGAGCAACGTTAATTTGCCCCTTCAACTTGGTTGCCAACTCCTCCCAGGCGGGGGCCATCTTGCGGCAGTGGCCGCACCATGGGGCGTAGAACTTGACGAACCAGTCACCTGCCGCAGCAGACAGGAAAACTGTACAATACCAGCTCAATTAGTACAAATAATAATATATTTGCTTGAAAAGAGACGCTAACTCACAGGCGGCTGCGGAATGGTACGTTAACTTCACACACCAGCTCCCCATCTGCAGCAGGCCCTCATCAAAAACTAGGAAACACGGACGACGCAAAAACCTCAGCTAGAGTTACAAACTAATGAAATCAGATGCAAAATTGTACCAGCACACATGCGCCGCTTGGCAGAGTCGGCCGAGCCAGCACGCCGTACCCGAAGTAGAGCCAGTAACAGCTTGAGTCTCCTGCTCGAAGTTGGAATCAGTCAGGACACGCACATCTTTGTCGGATGATTCAGCAATGGTCGGACTTCCAGATTTGGCTGCTGCAACAGGTTCCGCAGCAGCGTCAACCACGGTATTGTTGCTGCATTCCTGCCAAATGGTACACACGGCTACCAAACACAAGACACGGTACAGAAATCTCATTTTCAACTATAGAAAGCAGCAATTCTTATGTGGTTAAACAAAGACAGAGTGAAATCGCAGACAGATATGCAATAACACCAAGTTTGATGCGAGTATCGAGCAGGGAAGTGCCTGCAGGACGAGTGGCAGCCCCCCTCGTATGCAGCGTGTTCCGCAAATTACGACCGCTTAATTGTGCAGTGCATCTCGCTTTTTAAAAACTAATGCCTTTTTTGCCAAAAGATGGTGCAAGAAGAAACTTGTATAAAAAACTGTATCCTTAAGGAGAAGCTTATATAAGAAAACGTCTCTTTATTGCAAACGCAGTCTTGGTGGGCTGGATTGTGTAACGCTCGTATTTAGGCTTTTGCGTAAACGCCGTAAGTACAAACACAAATAAATAAATGAAGGTTATTTAGTTTTCGAAGATGTCTGCCTTTTCCGGGGTGCCTCTCTGAGGCCACGCCACCTGAGCACAGCCAACCGGTAAGAGGATATGTATGCCAAAGTGCAGGGCAGCTACAGATTGAGTGTAGCATGTTAATGCGTATGTTCGATACTGCAATGCTTTTGTGGTTGTTATCGCTTGGAATTGGCCTAATTAGTGCCGTAAGTTATCTATGAATGGAAGGGTTATGCCTATGTATGTGAGGAGCAGTAGCCCAGCTCCTCGGATAGTGTATTGGGATGCGTGCGTTCCCAAGGTGCGGCTGGCCTGTGCTTTAGCCGCATCCCCTTGCCCGTTGGCTGTGCTCATGTTGGCATGGCCTCAGAGAGCAAGCCTGAAAGGGCAGACATCGTTGGGGACTAACTATTCTTGCGCTTCGTGTTAGTACTTAGGGCCCTTAAGCAGAGGCCGAAGTACGAGAGTTACACTTGTAGCATTGCATAGTTCTACTCTCAGATTTCCACGCCCACATCACCTAGAGGGTCCCTGCGAGCCAAGCTTGAGGCGATGGTTAGAAGATCACCTATTACAGATTCTTCCATAACAATCTACGGTTATATGGAGTGGATTGAAAATCCAGAGCCTAAATCGTTTTCCGAAATGGGCCCTGCAAACCGATTTCGTCAGATTGTCCAGGCATAGGCAGAGGGAAAGGAGGGCACTGTACACTTAGATTCGTCCAAGGTGATGTACATCCCATCAAGAACCGCAAGCTAGAGCTCCCGGCTTCGCGCAGTTGGAGCACGGCAAAGATGGCAATGGTCGTATAACCCCTAGCAACTCTGTTTCTCCAAGTGATCCTCGGTTTACGAATGAAAAGACTGTCCTGGGAGACAACAGGTTCGACAGTACGTGACCCTATCTATATACCCTCACAATTTCCTTGCAGTGCCTAAGCTGCCGCCTGGTTGAATTCCGCATAGCGGAGTGAGGGTTATAAATTAGTGGCAGAATCGAAAACGAGAGAATGACTTATTCACATCTCATTTTATTCACGTCTCACCTTCTGCGTGCACTTATTCACAGTCGTAGACGACTGCATCGGCCAAGGTTCAGGCCCATCAGAGGTGCTGAGCAAGGGCGATTATGTGAATGAGGCGTTAACTTCCAATACAGCACTGGTGATTACTGCGGCACACTGCTGTAACTCCCGTTCCGTTCATCTTCAAACAAGCGGACTAAACTCCGGGGCATCGGATTGCTGGCCCTTACGACGGCCAAGTGGGACTTGCAGCAGTGCCTCCTGATTATCGACATCCACGGAGCACAGGAGACGGGCGCAATATTAGGAAAGTACGTACCCAAGTCGGCGAGTGTGAG
>JRZD01020242.1:0-15111 GCA_000826945.1 Eimeria nieschulzi
CAGTTTACTGGCGCAGATGTTTGGTAGAGCGTTCAGGCATGACGTCAAACATGCAGGATCCTGTGAAAGGACATGCATGCAAGTAAAGCAAGTGATCCGAGCAATGAAGTAGCAAGGCCATCCTATGCATGGTGAAAAGCCAGCATTTGTGTTCCAGTGCGCTAAAAATAGGATTTCATTGCCTTACCGCGGCTCCGGTGTTCGTTCCAGTCGTCCATCTGCTCAGCAGTGCATGCTATCTGCGCGCGATAATACTGGTACCTGTGGAAAACTCCAAAACGTCCAGCGTTAGGGCATGGATACGCAGGTCTCACGCGCGTAGAACGTCACAATGATGTGCTGTGCATACGCTCAGTCATAGAGCTGCGACGGGTGACGATGTGAGACCACGATGACCAAGCCAAACTATAACCACAGCAAGCGATGGACATGGCTAGTGATTTTGCTCTCACTTGCATCTCGGATTTTCTTCACCAAGCTCCTTCGCGCATCTGAGAAGAATCATCACGTGAAAAAGAGAAACGCAAGACCTCTACATTTCGGTTGAGAAGAGTGTACGATTATTGCATGATATCCCGCACTTCACACAGCATTCAGTACCTGCCAGTCGCCACACAGCGGCTAAGCTGTTCGCTATTTCGGAGGAAAGGTTTTTCACGCCCTTATTTATATCATACTTGTGGAAGGTGTTCGAGATGGCGTGTCAGACAATGTGGTGAAATCGAGGCCGCCTACAAGTTGTGGCGCAGGTGAGGGAATGCTCCAAGGACGTCTTACCTGCAGAACATGGTGTAGCGCAAAGCGCAAGCGCTTCCCTGATTGGCCTGTAGAAGTCGAGGGTCCTGTGCACACAACGGCCCACAGAATTTATCACCTGTTTGATATGGACAGGAAAAGCCGCACACCCGACTTGTCGCCAAGGCCATGGCGGGAGAGCCAAAGAGATGATGGAGCATTCCGCTTTAGCTGCACCCCTTTCGAGAAGACGTAGCAAACTGACAACACTCCCCTGGGACTTCAGAAACGTGTCAGCTAACTGCAATCTGCTGCCGGCTTGCAGGAGTACCACGTCCCGGCACTGGCAGAAACGTCCATTCGCTCCAAGCGGGGATGCAAACATCATGCTGAGACGCTTAAGCCAGTTCCAAAATGTGTGGCAGGGTCCGCATTTTATAGAAAATAGCATAATTCCTCTTACGGACCTCAGCGTGCGGGTTTTGGGCAGTTAACTCCTCAATATTCCTCTGAAACATTTGAACCACCTCCTGTTTCGTCATTTTCAAGACACGCGCAGGAATTCTATTATATATAAGACTCTAGTGGTACTTGGAAAATTATTCGATTTCTGGTTGGACGATTCCACAAAAACGATCCGCTCGGTACCTGCAGAGCCAAACGGGGCTGAAGGTGCCGACAAAGCAGGGAAGTAGAATAAATGAATGTTGGGCTGCTGGACAAAAACTGTGTTGCTGCATCACTGATTGTAGCAAAAGTACAATGTGCTGTGCTTTTGTGGAAAAGTGTCCATTCCACCATCCCACCTTGCATCCTAACTGGTTTCTCCTGCCTCTTGTTGGGCGTCTTACGTATTATCGCGTTCTTCCGATTCCCTATTAGGTAAAACTGTCATAATTGTTTTCCTTAGTAATATTTGTGCGGGAGCGGTACTGTAGCATGGTGATATTTTAGCCTGGTATTGCACTATTTGTGCAGTGTTATATACTGTTCAGCTGTTTGTAGTACGTTTATGAGTAAGCTTGACATTGCAGTGTTTGTCTGTTTGTTATCACTTATAATTGTTTTATTCAATAGCCTAAACTATCTTTGAGTATAATGGTTAGCCTTATGTTTGTGTGGAGCACTAGGCCAACTCCTTGGATTGTGTTGGATGGGTGTGCCGAAAGGTGCAGGCTATCTGCACCTTGGCCGCATCCCGTTGCCACTTGGCTGTACTTAGGTCGGCATGGCCTCATAGCGGCAAGCCGGAAACGGGCAGAATTTCTTGGGGACTAACTATTCTCATGTTATTATTTTGTTTTAGTACCTATGGTCTTGAAGCAGAGGCCTAAGCACGACCGTTACATTAATGAACTTCACTGCATTCACGGCTCAGGCTAAGTCTCATCCCTATCACGTTCCTTACTCAGTTCTACTCAGCCCATGTTGAGCATAAAGGGTCTAGTTAGCTTGGTGAATGTTCAATTATCATTAAGCTAAGAGGGCTTTGCCTTATCTTAAGGCAAGAGTAAAGGGAATAGTACGAAAATCATTAAAAGGACATCTAAGAGACAATTGAGATCAAGACTCGGGGATCGGCATTTCATCAGTGCCTTCACTTCAACTTTCGAAGACCCGAGACAAGACCCAAAGCCTTTAGGCCTGGGTGCGGGAACGAGGCCACCCGTGGGGGACCTGCCCTCATGTGGCAAACAGAGCACTTTCTTACTAGACTTGACGTGTCTAAGTTCTGAGCTCAATGCAGATTGTGCGTTTATGTTTCTAGAAGCATCCTGTGTGGATTTACCTTGATATTTCAAGTGTCTTGGGCATCCAAGATCCCAAGGGTAGGAAATGAATCGGGGTGCGAAACAAGATGGAAGCTCTAGAAAGAAACCTGCTAGATGCGCATACGTCCAGTTGCGAGAAATACAAGACGCTGTTCAAGGAGTTATTGTTATAATCGAGGACCGTTGAGCCTTTCGCGAGCTAGGCAGGCTGAACGCTGGAGGTCTCAGGACCTCTCTGATCGCTAAGAAGGTTCTAAGACTTAATCACCATTTACCCCAACGTGCGAGGAGGTAAGGCGTGCGTCTTATTTGAATTGCGGCACGGAACAGTGCTTGAACAGAACATTGTCATTGGAAATTCGCGCTGTTTAGGTGTTTGAGATCCTTAGCGAAGAGACACGCGCCCTTACCCCACAGTGATCATTAAGGGTCCATTTCGCCTATACAGTTTGGTATAGGGGATTTTCTTACAGGCATGCCTGAGTATGAAGCTCATACATTCCCTGCGCTCCAGCAGCAGATCCCATGCCTGCATTTTCACATGAAATGCTAGGTAGAGCATATAATAAGCAACTGCACTAATTGATAAGGCGTTAATTGCGTTTCATTAATACTCAGTTTAGCATGTTGCAACAAAGGTCACATCTCACGTTAGAGTAAGCGCTGTTATTGGACAGGGGCTGCCACCACTCAGTGTGCGTGCGACAGTGAAGTTACAAACTTAAACTCATTAATACCTATTAATTTTTATTTAAATATTAAGGAAGCTTTACAGAAGTAGCAGAAAGCACGCGGCGCCCCAGTTGAACGGTAATGCCCGTGGGGCTTGTGACCCTGAATGATAGCGTGTGTCTCAGGTCAATGGCATAGAAACTCAACTGTTTCTCGGCAGACTTAAATACCAAAGGCCATTAAGATAGCTCTGGCATTCCCCCGTTTTCTATTGGCGACAAAAGGCGCTGAAGGGTGGACCGCAGTCTCGTGGTGGTGTGTCATCAGCACAGGCGGCAGCAACAGCGGCCTGGGGGCCCGGTCATCTTCCCCTTAAGGCTGTGTTTGAGCAAATAGCTCCAGGATAGAAGTGCTGTGGGATTCTTTTTTTTCCCTTTTTGGCATTGAAGCGGTATCTTTGATCGTGCGTGGCGTGCCGCTGAGGCGCTGGGAGAGGCGCACCGTGGCCCTCTCTGGCTGCCTGTCGCAGCTGTTTCGTCCATTACCTATGTTTCACAGAGCTGCAGTCTATTTTATTAGGAGTTAAATTTTGATGCTTTATTTGCTCTCGAAGGCCTATTGAACGATTGGGAGGAGCATCGGCGTGTGCCCCTCTGGTGGGGCCGCCCCTGTGGAGGATCGCCGTGCGCGCAGCACCAGTCGCCAGGTCTATTCTGCGGTTCCGCAGTCCCCTGATGAATGAAAAGGAATTTCACGCTTCCTTTTTCCTTCCACTTTAGTTATAAGGAAAGGGTGTAGGAACAAGAGACCCAGCCGAGCCCCCAGCACTACAGCACACACACTCGACTTGCCCGTGCAAATCCCCTGGACAGCTAAGGCTTACCTCAGCCTGTTACAATCCTTCTTTTCTATACATTTTTTATTTATGCAGGACTGCATGTATTATTTGAGGGTATTTCAAGGGCCAAAAGGGTGTTTCAATTGTCGCTGTCCTCTTCCCCCGCCTTTCTATGCAGACACTGCTCTGGGCCCCTCCCTCCTAGTGAACCCTTTCTCTTCCCTACTGGCCTCCCACTTCTTCATTATAAAGCACAGGACCCCGTGAGGTCCGCCTTGCAACGAGGGCCCTCACGATTTGCTGCGGAGGCTCCCTTGCAATGCCCCGCATGTTGTGGGTTTTTTCTTGTGCTGCTTCAAAGCAAGTCCCGTCCCGGCAGACGGTCAATGGTTTTATTCTACTGTCTTGAGGATATTTTATAAAGAGGCACCCGAATTTAATTTTCGGACCAGCGGATCTGAGCGGCGGCGATTTTGCGCTCCCCCCAACCGCGCCATATCTTAGGGCAGTGCAAGGGCTCCAGCAGCATCGTCTCAGTTGTTTTGGTTCGGCAATTCAAAGTCAGATCTTGCGGAGGGTCTGCCCGGTAATTGATTGGAATATTCATCTTTTGATATTTTGCTCAGCGAACTAAGGGCTCCATTCGCCGCATCAAATCCCAGTTTTCTTAAGAATTCCTATCTCGCTGGCGCTTGCCATCCACCAGACAGACTGCCGGCGCTAAAGTGAGAACATTCTTTGATTATTTCTGTAGTGTTTTCCCTTTGCCTTCAGCTTTGCATATGGGCTGACTGATCATTTGCGGCGGCGGGTTCAGCTGAGTAACAGACTGAGGCGGGCCGTCAACGAGGCTTTGTGAGCCTGAAAGGGTCTGTACGAGTAGAACTGCTTTGTAAATAGCGTGAGGCGAATAATTCATTCATTTGATCGGGCGTCAAGCCACCGAGTGATGGCCTGGCTTGTGTTCTCTTCTAGTGTATTGCTTGCTTTGGACCTAGTGGACGCGTGTGCAAAGTCCCATGCGTTACACATGAATGTAACTGCTGCACTCTGGTGGCCGAGAGGCGTTTGAAGATGCTACTGGCCTCCTGCCCGAGCCTCCTTCCCAGACATATTGTACAGAACGATGGCGTCCCTGCTGGCTGGTGCTTCTACTCCGGTGCCTGAGGGGACGGCGGAAACACCAACAAGACGGCTGAGTCTCCCTATCCCAAAGCGAAGGAGTCCTCCCAGCCGCAACGCCCATTTGCACCAGATGTACGATGGGGTGTATGGACAGTCCGCAGGCTTGCAAGTGCAGGCACGCAAATATTTCTGCGCGGTGTCCCCATCTCATTCATCCGATGCCTCGACCATTGACGATTGTGAAGAAGCCCCGGCAATGCGAGGGCCAAGCGACTGCCAGGTCGGGACCACCCAGTACGTTCCGGATATTATGTGTCTGTACTCTCTTGGGCAGTTGATAGGCACGGGCTCGCAGAGCTTCGTATATCAATGCCACTGGACAGAAAGGGCTCCCTCACCATCCGACGGTCCCCTGTGTATCAAACACATCGTAGGGGACTCGTCACGAGAAGCCCTCACGGCTGCATGCAAAGTACAGCACCCTAATGTGGCGAGGCACTTTGCAACTTATGACGACTGGCGAGGCCTATGGGTGCTAATGGAATACATCCGGGGCCCGGACCTCGCAGGGTACTTGAACCGCGTTGGCCGGCTCACTGAGGCGACATGCAAGCACATCTTCAGACAGATCATGTGCGCCTTGGAATGCATACATGCTCATAATTTGGTTCATCAAGACATTAAGCTGGAGAATATTGTTGTTCGGGAGAAGTCTAAACAGGAAAGCACATCTCAGGAGAGAAGCAGCTCAAATGCACCACAGGATCGTGAACACGATATTCCAGATATTGAAATCGCCCTCGTTGATTTCGGATCAGCAGAGGTCGTTACCAACAACCAGCTAGTCACCAGCAAACCCGAATTCTCCCCTGCTGGTACTGCTATGTACATGTAAGCCACTTGGCTGCCGTCATATCTCCTTCCCTATGTAGCTAACGGCGACCCTGTCACTCCAATAAAGCACCTCTTTGAATGTAATGACTGCAACTCTTAGACCAAACGGCCATCAACAGGCTGCGGCTGTCTCTTGTGAAAACTCTAAGGCAGCTGGATTTTGTGTTGCTTGCAGGGCTCCCGAAGCTTTTTCGGAAAGCCCCGTGGACTGCAAGAGCGACATTTGGTCAGCAGGCATTTTGCTCTGCCTGCTGCTGTCAGGCTGTCCCCCATTTGAAGGGCAAAGCATCATGCACACCTTGGGCCAGACGGGCACAGTTCTAACAAATGCGTCAGCCGGATCCGAAAAGCGTCAGGCTGCTGCAATTCCAAGCATTCGTTTGTCTGAACCAACAGAAGGCTGTAGAGAGCGGAAACGGCGACCCCTCCAGCAGCAGGAGCAAAGCGTAATTATTTCATCTGAAATGGGACGGTTTAATCCCAGCATCCCTGCTGGCAAGGCACCAGACGCATCCGCTCCACCCGCTGGTCCCGAGGCGGTGCGCGACCGCCTATTGGAGGCATTTGCAAGACCGGAATGGCAGGGTGTATCTGCAGATGCCAAGGAATTAATATCCGAAATGCTCACAGTCAACACCAGCTCGCGTCCGACCGCCGAAAAGGTCATGCAAAGCACTTGGCTGAGGTCCTCGTGAAGCAGCTTTTGAGAGGTTATCATTCCGTTTTCTGCACAAGGCCGCCGTAAGGAGTGGCAAGAGCAAAGAGCCATAGAACAAGAGAGGCGCCTTTCTTTTGAATACTTCAAACCGCTACAAATAATTTGCACTAAATGGACAGAAGGCGGATGTTGTACATATGCTGTTGTTGTCGGCTTTATAAAGGGAGCAACGGGGATATTTGCCCGCTCAATGTTTTCTTATGGAGTTTCCAACTAAGACTTATAGGGGCTAATGCCAAGGTCTACTAGCTGTACAGAGCACAAGGAGGTTTCTCTCCAGGGCAACTACAACGCAGGGAAAGCAGGGAAAGCGGCAAGGCTAATTTCGCTTTCTGCCGATTCTAGTACGTTCACCTGTTTGTTGTGAAGGAAGCGCCTGACTTGCTGTGCATGGGCCAAACGGCTCTTTTTAGCTGGGCGCTCGAGAGTGTCGCTCCACCTGGAAGCCTAAAACAGGCAGCACTCCAGCACAGCCCATGTTCCCTCTCTTCCAGACCCCTTTAGAGCTTTTGCGCCTCTTGTGC
Source organism: Eimeria nieschulzi (assembly GCA_000826945.1). Classification (NCBI taxonomy): domain Eukaryota; phylum Apicomplexa; class Conoidasida; order Eucoccidiorida; family Eimeriidae; genus Eimeria; species Eimeria nieschulzi. The sequence goes on from JRZD01020242.1 coordinate 7,279, forward strand.
CCGAGCGCTCGTTTTTGCCTCTGTGGCGCATTGGAGCTGTAGGTAAAAGGAGCGACCAGCGCTCCGTGATCCCTCAAACGGCATCAGATGTCGGCCCTGCCCATCACGCTATCCCTTATTTCTGTGTACGACCGGCCAAGTGGCGGGTACTGGCTTAGCTGGGTCTCCTGTGTGGGTTGAGGCTGTACGCTAAGTTTAAAGTTTCAAATGCGACTCATCTTGGTGGGGTTTACACCAGGGTGAATAGCGCCTCAACCTGACAGAGAGTTTTGCTACCTAGGGTGGATTAGAGCCCCAGTTTGTTCACTTGGCGCTCCAACAGAACTGAGCTGTGGGGATCAGAGGAAACTCACTGCAGGCATCAAACGACAACCTTCCAGAGTCAGTCTTTGCATTGCACATTCTACCTCGCCATTTTAGGGCGTCGTCCTAACCCCCGAAGAGACGCCTACAAGACACGTCCGCCAAGCATTGTCCCTTCATTATCATTTAATCTCTGCAACTCGTCAATTTTCCCACAGGCTGCCAGCATCAAAAACTTCACTGCTGGAAGCGAAGCGAAAAGGAGACCACCGCACGCCGTGTTATTCTAGAATCTGCCTAGCTTCTACATTGCACGGGACACAGCAAGCATTTTTGTGTGACTATGCACTTTCCGTAAGCGCTTCCAAAAGCACTCACTGGAGGTTGGTTGAAGCTTCGCTTTGCCGTGGAACAGTTAAAAGAGCGCTGACAACCGGCCAACATGCCAGGTGTAGGAAAAAGCCTCTTGCGGCTGGTTCTTGCAAACATCCGCTCCCTCGATGCTCTGTTAAACACAGAACAGTAGTAACCTCAGGATTAAGCGAGACTGGTGCAGACTGCGCAGCATGCGAACCCCGAAGGCTGGCTACTTGTCCAGTGGGGGCACTGGTACAACGGGCAGTCAAAGCTTTTGAACAACCCGTAGTCTGTCGTTCAGCTCAATGGCGTAAAGAGCGTATGGAGGCGCTCGAAAATGACATGGGCAACGTTTCCTTATGCCGTGTCTCGTGCAGCTCCGCGTCAAGAAACAAAAAGTCATTACGTGCCCTTTGGAATTCTTCTCCTTTCATGCAGATTGTACGTTCCTTTTGCTAAGCCAAGACGCTTATGTAATGTGTTTTTTCCTCCCTATTTGTGGCGTTCAGTAACGATAATTTCACGCAGCACCTTGGAGCCTGCATAGCTCACAGGGACTCATCGAGGTAAAGATCGTGGATGTTAACTGCTTTTTCTGGGATGCTTTGAATTTCTCAAGATTTACACTCCTCAGTTTGGAATGCAGCACGAAGCTATCTGTTCCCCATCTGCCAGTTTTTGTACTGTCGGGTCACCTGAACACCCCCAAAAGCAGTATCAACGGGTGCGTACTGGTTATCAATGAAATGGAATTGAAATGTATTTCCACAATCGCACAGTGCACCCACTAGTTGTTTTCTAAGCATGCAGCCTGTCCATTGCATCACTCTCAGCGAGGAACCGCATGGGTTAAAAACAGTCTTTAGACAGCCACAATAAAAGGACATGTGCTAACCCAGTTTTAGCGAGATGGCTGACAGCTGCGTGCCGAGAAGCCATTTTACCAGCGTCTGCAAGGCCGGGGAGAAACTCAAACTCGAATTGTTAGAAGCCAGGGCACCTCCAGTACATTGTGTATATTGACTGCCAAACAGGACGGCATAAGCCCAAGGTGGTGCTGGCAGGGCGGGGTGGGTCCGTCACTGCTAGCTCACTGCACACACCCGTGAGCGCAACGGCAAACAGGTGTCGAATAGTCTGCTCATGAAAGGATGAACTCCACTGCAAGGAACTGGTAGTTTAGATAGTTTTTTCCTTCTATTGCAGAGGCGCCTCCACCTAGCGAAGTACCTTGTAGGTGCGTGCCTCCACTCAAGAAGTATCTTCTAGGTGCCTGCCAGTTGCTTAACGTGCAACTACGCGCGGAGAAAGAACCACGACCGGCAGTTACGAAACAAGGATATTTGTGGCTCCGGGTTTCTTCATGCGTCAGCTAACGACCGCTCTGACTAATTGTTCATAACATTGAATTGAATCTAGTCTACTAGCCACGGCAGGCGAGAAGCCCAGATGTTCTCCCTAATTTCCTAACTTCTTGGTGTGTGCACTGAACACATCGAGTCTGACGTATGTGTGGTACTGCACCTCCAGGGTCACAGACAGATGCCAACGGAAAAACATTTGAGCTTCTACACCCTGGTCATGTAGCAACAACAAAGCTACGTGTTGCTCAGTGAGAAGTAGAGTGAGGATCTGCTGGAGCTGTGAGCTTCGATAGTACAACATGCTGCCTGAAGAACCATTAGACACGAAATTTGTTGAAGCTTCCTTTTGCTAAGGATCAAAAAAGGTAAATAATGCCCTTATAAACCGAATGGAAAGCTAGTAATGAGTGAAGTTTACGGGGCACGCATCCAATGGCAATCCGGGCTCGGCCGAAACAGCACAGTGGCTTGTCCGCAGAAGTCGCCACTGCTCGAAGGACTCCCAGTCGCTTCAGTGATGACTCTGGTCTTGTTTAATCAACTTTTTCTCAGGCTTTGTTTAACAATATGGAAGGAGCAATTGGAGTATTTCAATAGTGGCATCTATTGCCAGCTGCTTTCGACTGCTTTGTAGACGTCCTTTCCTGAGACTACTCGCAGACCCTGATGGGTTGTGCCAATATGTAATTTTTCCTCATGGTCCACTTGTAGTTACACAAGTTAACTGGAAACTAAGGTATTTCTTTATTTGTCGGCCAGCTTCATGTTCATGGGAACCTGTCGCTGGTACCGCCGCCGGTCAAGGGATCAGCGATTCTCTCGAAAGCTACTGTTCTGGCTCATGCAGCACTAAGTTTCCACTCCCTGTAAGGAGCTCCCTTATATAACATTGGCGTTTTTGGAGGAGGTGCTTAGCCGAAGGCGCCAGAGGCAGACACGAATGACGAAGTCTGTTGCTTAGCACAAAGGCCACACTGGAGAAACGCCGTAAATGTCCATAATGAACCTCTTTGGCATGGAGCTAGCTTTATTACCAATATCAGCAGATGCTACGGTATGCCTCAGTATGACTCTTACATTCTGTGGGTTCCCCAGGGTGCCCACATTCTGCGTATGTGTATAGCACATCACAAACACATATCGCATACAGAAAGAACTATAAATATATATACGTACGTATATATTAGGAATCAGGAGAGCAAATGTGGGAATCATTTATGTCTTGACTTGCATATATATAGCTACGGAGAGAAGGGCTGGCAGCATGGTGCTTCTTGGTGCGTATGATGTGGCGACGTATGCAGACGTTGGTACACGCTGGAACGCTGCTTTTGGTCTGCTCTCTCGTGCACCATTTACGTCGTCAGGTGTCTTTTGAAATTGAATTTCAAGGCTTCCTAAAAGGTACTTCTGCATTCCTGCGGGTAAGTCGGCACTACCCTTAGAGCATCGCTGCAGTGTTATCTTGCGGCAGTCACACAGGGGTGGCAATTCTGAAAGTGAAACTTTTGGGGCTTTTGAAATGTTTGTATGTGAAGGACAGAGGCAGCGTGGCGGAGCTAAGGCGGAGGACTACCGACTACTTTGGGGACGAAAAGACTGCACGCCTTCTCTCTCACAGACATACAACAGACTTTCTGAATGTTCTCATCTCCTCAGGATGCCGGGACGCTGAGGCGAGTCATAAGCTATGGTGCATATGCGAAAGTGCGTTTGGTGCTGAAGCAACGTTTTGACGTGCCCTTTTCCCGATGCTGCGTCTGGGACCTTCTGCAGGAATTGTTGAGAATAGCATCCGAACTTGCAGCACTGGGAGCTCCTTTAGACTCCTCGTTCCTTCTGAAGCTTTATCGCAGGTATCTCAGCTTCTTAGACGAGTTTCGTAATGGGTTTCTCACAAGCACAAGATGAAAGCACATTTTCCGATGTGCCCTCTATATCTTCTTGGCTCGCAGATCTCGACAGATTACACTTTCTCCGAAATCTCAGCACTTCTTCCACGGTTTTCAGGAAGAAAGGAACTCTTGTGACATTTTGTTTCAGGCTTCATTGATCCTCAAAGTGGCATGCTGTGAAGTAGCACAAATCTGCCACACAATTTTGAAGGATCCCGCAAGTTGCTTGCTTGCACTTGGCATGTGACTCAGACTCAGACTTTGAGTACTGACTTGGCACAAGCAACACAAGCTAATTGCCGCTTTGAACAACTTTGGAGGGAACAATGACAGCGAACTTTTTAACGATATTCAATATATTGAAAACAATAGACAATTGATTCTTTAAAAACCCGACGGGCATATTCCGCAATCCTGCTTTCTGACTGTCTATCCAGGTGTATTGAAGCTAACCTACGGATTGCGGCGTGTCATGCCTTACCACAATCTGTCTTCGCTTCCTTCCTCATTGTTAGTTGGAAAAGCTTTTTTCAATTGTCCCCATGTCTATGGAGTTTCCTCCTCGCTTAATCTCCCTCCAACACCGTCAAAGACGCATCTTCACTGCGGTCGAAGATGCAGTAACCAAACGCCTTCTGAAGGCTGTGCCTAAGCGGTGTGTCATTAACACGTTCCGAAAGTCCCCAGAACCGTTGGAGGGTTTATTATTACACTGGACGCTGAAGCGTTTGTCAGCAGACCTCGTGCTTCAAAAGCTGACTTTCAGGCAATCTGCAGTCTTGCAACTTTCACGGCTGTGCGCACAATTTGCCTCCGGTAGCGCAGTAGGAATGAAGCAAAACTGCGCCCCTTCCACATGGGTGGCGCCCTCACGAAAACATTCTGCAAAGTTTCCCGTTGGGCGGCTCATTGAGAGCCGGTACGCTATGGTACCCTACAAGGCGACGGCAGGCACTCATGATATACTTGTTTATCTTAAATGCAGGTGGGAATCGGCTTACTCTTAGTATGTTTTGGGCATGTTCCATGAGATGTGCTCTGTAGGGGATCGGTTGACCCTATAAGGCTTCTTCTTCGCCATAAAAGCATTCCGCATGTCGAGTTCCACGTCGACCGGTCCTTTCAGTGTCAAGAAATCAATAAACAGTTTGAAGCAGCTGGACTCCCCGCCACCCTTCCCTACTATTCGGATGTCCATTGCGAAATGACCGGCCCGAGAACAATTCTTAACTATCTGGCTGGAAAAACCGGATTGGGTGGAACCACAAAAGAGCAATCAGTGCGAATCGAATCCATCGCTGACTTCTGCTTCGCTGCATTGAATGCTCTTTGGAGGGCTGACTGCACATGCACGTACCCTCGCGAGCTCAACAGGGAACGGGCGCGTGCGCACTACTGCAGAGATAAAATCTTGCCCATCCTTCAAACGCTCTGCGCCCTAGTCAGCCCGAATATATCAAGAGAAGACAACAACACAATAAATGGATGGGAATTCAATAATAGACAGTCGTATCACCAAACAAAGCAAAGCCGATGGATCATTGGCGAGGTAATCCCATCTACTCCCTCCTCAGCTAATCTTGCACATTTCACCCTCACTGCAGTTTTCCGTCGCGGATATTTTGGTTTATTCGACTTTGTCATCACTAACTAGGTAAGTTCACTATTTTTCGAAATGTCTTTACATTGATTCACTTTTACGCAAAGAGAATTCGGGGATTCTATCATACTCCCTTTTACGGCACTGCGTTGCTTCACGGAACGCGTTGAATCAAGCAGCAGGGGCATCCAAGCTTTCTGCGACGCGGAGGCGCGTTTTTGAGGAGTGCCGTTTACAGCCAGACGTGATAGCTGGCTTGAAAAACCCAATTTACAGCCAGCTGCACAGCGAAGCCAAGTCGAAGCTGCTGTTTCATGTGTCATTCCCGTAATGCCGGAAGCAAGTGAAGCTGCGACCCTAGGAATGTGATCACGAAAAGCTGTTAGGCAAGCTATTCTTAGCGGGATAGCCTGGAGGGGTAAGCTAGGGCGTATTAGGAATACCTAAGACAACGAACAATGCAAAAAGGATAGGCATTCCATACACGACGAATGCTCTTGCAACTGCAAAGCAAAATTCGAATACACCGAATGAACGTAGCTTAGACAGAAGATGAGGACAATATAGCTGCTCGCTTGCCCGACGGAACACAAGAACCACGAAAACCCGCACCACAAAGATCGTAGCCAAACGAACAGAAACGGTTCACTATAGCGGATCGTTGAAAATCCGAAAGTACATGAGAAAGGCGAAATGGTTAGCAAAGAAACCGCATCATGTCGCCCCAAAATGTGCCGTAATGAAGCGGGGAACACTTAGCGCCTCATGGGGGTGGACTTCAGCACGCGGGGAGCTTGAAAGCGTGGTAGTTGCATCTGCACCCACCAGCGTTGCTGCACCTTGCACTTTGAGTGCACGTGGGTCTGAATGGATGACCTGAAAGTCTCCACTAGCAGTTGCCGTCTCAGAGTTGGGAATGGGTTTTGAAATCGCATCGGGAACCCACGGCTTTGTGCCTGCTGTTGCATCCGATTCACTTGTCAACTGCCGCTCACCTCCTGAAGTTGGTCCGAGTAAAGGAACAAGTTGGGGATCTTGAAAAAGAAGCGCTTCTGCAGCAGAGCTGGAAGCATCCCCAGTTCCACTTTGTCTGTCCAGCATTGGGGCTGCATGCTCGGCCACCGACGTTTCTTGCGCACGTTCTGTACCAGCGGAGTTGACGAGTGGCGTCAGTTCACCTGCAGATCCAAGTGGCATGTCTGCTCCTTTGCGCAGTTCTGCTGTAGAAGAGAGCGACTGCCTTCTGTTAAGAGGCTCTGAAGCATCGCAAGACAAAGGCCTCTCCAAAGCGGAATCGTGCGGGTTGCCGTACACGTCCCCCCTCAACGCAGCCCGTCGCAGGCGCTTAATTTCTTTGATGGCCAAAAACGCCCGCATGGCCGCTGCACGGGGGGCGTTAAGCAGCAGTGTGAAAACGCTCAGCTTGAAACCCCGACGAAAGCCGAATCGGCTGCAACGGAAATACCGACTTATCGTCCTGTGCAGTCGCGCCAAATAGAAGAGTAGAATTTCAGATTATCATAATTATATGATACAAATTACTTTAACAACGTGCGTTCATCGGCTGAGGAAGCAAAAATATTCTCTAATTGCTGGCGTTTCAGGCGCCAGCAGTCCTACAAAGTCAGCGATCTCACTTTGAATCGGGTTCCTTCCACGTGCAAAGCCAGCTTTCGACGCCCTTATGGAAGCTTATTCCCGGAATCTTGACCGCATAAGTCAGCCTACGGCTCAACAAAACGAGGGCATCGGCCGTTGAGGTGACCCCCATAAAGCAATTTGCGACAATTTCTCTCCGTTTGCGCTTCAAAAGGGCCTCTGCGTCGTCTTCTGTAGCCTTTCCTTCCTCAGCAGCGTGGGCAGCGCGAGCGTTTCGATCGGAACATTCCGCAAGAAAAGTTGCATTCATTGCAAGCGCTTCCTCCTCGCGATCCTCTTCGTTTTCTGCACCATAAAGACGCAATAAGCTTAATTTTCAGATCGCACAAGCTACAACCGCAAAGTTGAACAAAAGTCCTGAAAAAACAAGATGGTGCATATGCCTAGCTCTTCGCTAGCACGCATCGCTCTCCTCAACTGCAGCCTCCACAAACCTGTAAGGAAGTCGCTGTCTGACGCGAAATCAAACTCTGGCGGAGGTCGAGGCATTGTGCCCGATCGATCGATCACAAGAGGCCTTGTGAGCGCCTCACGCCTACGCTTCATCGGCCCTGAAAATGCCATTCACAACAACAGCCATCCAGATAAACTCAGGTCTTCTCCGAGGTTACAGATAATAAAAATATAGATATACAGATATGGATATATATATATA
>JRZD01020243.1:1380-15094 GCA_000826945.1 Eimeria nieschulzi
CAGCAGCAGCAGCACGCTGCTGCGTGTTGCCTCGCGGCGACAGCGGCCTTGTCGCCGCCCTCCCTCCCCTACCCGCCATGCAAAAGTCCCCGTGCAGCAGGAGCGGCAGCAGTGGAAGCTGTTACTGCTGCTTCTGAGTGCGGTGAAAGACCTGCTACTCATGGAGAGCTGCTGCGACGATCCCGTTTGCTGCTTCCTTCTGCTGGTCCCAAAGGGGACGTTCACCGGGACCCCTCCAGCACGAAAAGTGCTGCAGCAGCAACAGCAGCAGCAGCAGCAGCAGCAAGACCGTCGCAGCTTGACGCCCGGCCTTCTAGCCTTCCGCCTGCCACGCTTTTTACAGCCTATCGGCAGCGTGCTGCTACTGTCGCCAGCAGCAGCAGCTTGGTTGCTGCCCGTGCTGCTGCAGATCCAGCAGACAAGCGCCTGCAGCAGCACAAGCAGCAGCAGCCAGAGAAGCAATTCTCCAGCAGCGGTTGCGTGCAGCTGAGCCCTTGCTCTCTGAAACGAGAGCCGCTACAGCAGGTAAGCGCCGTTGCTCTTGCAGCAAGTGCCGCAGCAGCAGCAGGTTCAGCAGCAGTACGTGCTGCAGCAGCAGCACGCTATCTGTCTCCTGATCTCTTTCCTCTGTCTCCTCGCGAACCTTACAGGCAGCGAGCTCCATCTGCTGCAGCAGCACGTGCAGCAGCACGTGAGGCAGCAGCAGCAGCACGTGCAGCAGCTGAAGCAGCAGCAGCAGCAACAAAATGTGAGCTGTCGTCCCCTTACCTGTCTCCTCTCTCCCCTCGCAGTCCCATGCTGCGGCGGCGCAGCAGTAGCACCTTCAGTAACAGCAGCCCCACTCGAGCTGCGGCAGCAGCAGCAACTGCGGCTCGGCTGCTGCTGCAGCGCAGCAGAGGCAGGGACGGAAGTCCCTTGTCCCCGTGCAGCAACAACAGCCTTGAGTTGTCCGCCTCCGCTGTCTCGCCTTACGCTGCTGAGCCATCTGCTGCTGCTGCTGCTGTTGCTGCTGAGGGGCGTCTTAAGGCCATCCGGATTCAGAAGCTAAAGGAAGCAGCAGGAGCAGCAGCAGCTGCTGCTCCGACTGACGACGGAATGTCCCTCAGAACCGAGAGCATGGTGTCTGTACACCCCGGCCGTAGCAGCAGCGTTGCTCAGTGGAGAAGCCAACGCAGCTTGCACCCAGAAGTGACTGCTGCTTGTGTCGCCAATGCACTTCCTAAAGATAGCAGCGGCTGCTACAGTCCCCCCATCAACAGCAAAGCGATTGGCTCAGGTCTGCTCAGGAAGCGCAGCAGCAGTAGCAGCTGTCTTTTCTCTGAACCAGTAGCAGCATCTATTGCAGCAGCAGCAGCTGCTGCTGCTGACAACCGCAGCAGCTACAAAAATGTTCTAAAACTTGCCCGCGAGCTGTCTCTTGCCGGCAGTCACGACTGTCCCTAAAAGGAAGCTCCTAAATAATACCTACACTGCATCTGCTGCTACTTGCTGCTGCTGCTGCTGCTGCTGCTGCTGCAGCTGCAGACACTCCTGACCCTTGTGACGTCGAAAAGAACACTGGGGCAGTTTAGGAGGCAAGACAGAAGCAAGACTCATTTTAGCTATTTGTTTCTTCCTACCACGCTCTGTCTCTGTCTCTCTTGAACAAATGCCTCTTTATAGTGTTTATTGCTCTTTCTCTGTCTGCTGCTTCTGTTGGTTTTTCTTGGTGTCTCTCGCATGGCGTCAATGCTTTCAGTGGATTCGTTTGCGTCTCCTCCTCTGTCTGTTTCTCTCTACCTCTGCTCTTTGGGTCTTAATCTCTCCGTCTCGCCCTTGGTCTCTATATCTGTCAGTTTATACTTTGCTGTATTTCTGTCTTTGTCTCTCACAAGGCATCTGCTTCTGTGGATCTGTCCCTCTGTCTCTTTCGATCTGTCTCCGTTTCCCTCTACCTCTCTGTCTCTCCCTGTGTAAAGTCCCACGGCGTGCCTTGCCCTGGGCACAGTCAGAGAGACCCATCTCCACTTTAGCTCATCAGCTCTCAACCCCGAGACCTAAACTTTTGGCATAGTTGGAAAGATAACCAGAAATTTAGGGTTTAGAGTGGTAAAGTGTAGCTACGGACAGAGGAGTGCTGAGGTGTTCCTCTCTTTGCCGTTGCAGCAAAGCATGGCCAGGTGGCATGCTTGGCCCCAGCAAGCTGCAGGTTTGCACTCTGCTTATTCCCGAGGTGGTATTTATTGGGTGTTGGATTCTATCCCCTATACAGGGCAAAGCCCCACTAAGGCGTAGGCGCATGCATTCCCTCAAGCAGCAAACAGGGAGGGGCATAAGCATAACGCCTCAGTCCTGCTCTCTCTAGGGCCCCCTAGCTCCGCCTCTCTCAACGCTGTGGGCCCCACTGTACGTACAGCAAATCGGAGCTCCCTTTAGCGACAAGCCGCCAAATTACAGAACACAAGAGGCTTCGCTTCTGCCTTGTTATCCTAGGAGGTGAACTTTGCCTCGAGTTAGACAAACTTACACATTCGTCTTGTGCCCCCACGTGACCTCCCATACCCCTGCTCTGCACATCCTTTGGTGCTTGCGAGGGGCTAACGCAAAGACGTTTGGCAGCCTCCCCCTCGTATGCCCAGCGGCTCTGAGGCTAGCTAGCCAGCTAGCTAGCTAGCTGTAACGTTAAGCTACAGCAATCTGATTTAAAAGCACTTGTGGGCATTGCAAGCATTGGATTGGTTTAGAAACTAAGGAATTTTTTTGCGGATTTAGATGCAATTACAGCGTGCAGTTAGTGGGGCAGAATCTGTACGGTATATATAGTTGGACGGCCCATCCCAGAACAGGAGCACACAGACACTTTGAAGTGCACAGCATCTTCTTTCTTGGCAGCAAAAGCATTTGCAGCAGAGCAGCAGCAGCAGCAGCAGCTCAAGCAGTAGAGTGCACAGGGTCCTCGGGCTCGGGCTCTGTCCACAGAAAGTTAGAGGGTTCTGCAAACTGGCGAATATGCATAGGGTCAAACGCGTCCCTGATTCAGTCCCAGATTTAGTTTCGAGGTATTAGAGACTCCCGCAACGGGAAGAGGAAATTGAGCGCCACGTGGCCGAATTGCTGAAAAAAAGCAAAGGCCAGTAAGCAACCAGCGCCTTTGGACATATACCTCCGCTGGGTAAGAAAAGACTGACGGCGGCGCATGAGGGTCTGGGGGCTAGAATCACGTTTTGCTATAAAGTGTAACGGTGTAAGGCCATAAGCACTAACACGAAACTGTAACTTCAGAATAGTCAGTCCCCAAAGACGCATAGCCCCCCGATGCTTGCCTCTCTGAAGCCATGCCGGTCTGAGCACAGCCAAGTAGCGAAGGGATGCGGCCAAGATGCAGCTGGTTTGCACCTTTGGAACGCACGGATCCCAATGTGTATCACGCTAAACTGAGTGTTGTTGGCATGCAGGCAACACCTTATTGACTACTCCACATGCATATAATGTAGACACATTAGGCACGATTGGATAGAGCAGCACAAGCTAGTCATAGCTAGCTGCTGGCTCCCGGAGTGGGGAAGGCACGCCCGAGAACGAGCACACGCAAATGGCATAGCCTGAGGCTACGTCTCAGGCTGAGCTACGGCAAGCAGAGATTAATAGAGATTCATGAACCGGAAACTGCTCTTTTTAAAATGTCGTCAAAAAGCTTAATCTAATACTCTGTGGCATCCGGCCTTGCGAAATTACTCCTGCATATGTCAGGAGTCGGGGTTACATATACACATCAAACAATCGGAGGAGCTTGGCTACTTCTCCTCACATACAGATGCCTAAATATTCTACTCATAAATAGTTTAGGACGTTAATTAGGACAATTCCAAGTGAAAACATATAGACAAATGCTGAATATTCAACATGCGCATTCACATTCTACAGCTGCCGAAATTGCTCTGCCCTCAACAGAGAGCAATCAATACACGCGAGCATAGGAACTTGCACGGTGCCTTGGCTACAAAACCACTACGACTTCACTTTCGACTATACAGCCCTGTAGATGCCTCGCAGCTTTTGCTCCATTGGCGTATAACAGAAGGCTACACAGCACGCTCATGCAGACAGGCAGACTCAACATAACAGAACGATGAAGCACGGCAGTGCAATATCCGTAAAATTAGGGGACTCTGCTGTCCATTAGTATTCCAGCCGGTTTATATACAGAAAACTTGGATTGTTAAAGGCCTATTTCCTTCGTGGGATGACAGAGTGGCAGGTGGAGAGGTGTGCGGCAACGAGTGGTCATGCTAGGCTAGGCATATGCTGCGGTGTATCGACACAGCATCACTATGTGTGTTTCATGCCTCCAAATATACTGCACTTTCGTATATTCAATATTACAGAAAGAAAGAAGGAACGTATTAATCCTCCGGAAGAAGTCCCCTACTCCCTCCACCCCACGCCAGTACAAGCTCTCGGTGTCTACACGCCGGTAGCTAGTGCAGAATTCGTTGTGAAGCCTCAGGTACGCAGGCATTCTTTGAATTTATTATTTGGCTAATAATCAATCCGATTCATGGATGTGTTACCACGCGGGAAGGGCAAGCGTGTACAAATTGGCATCAACAAGCAAAACACATAAACCTTGAAACCCCAGAGTGTCAGGCCTTCTGCGAATACGTTTTATTGCATTTGTATGCTACCTTGAGGCTTTTGATGGTCCGTGGATGAGCCCTTTGGGAAGGGATACGCACACACGTGTCAATGCACATATTGCTCATGCTCCCATCGCTTCTACTACAACTTATGCTCACAACACTCCAAGTAAACTCTTTCGAATTGCCAAAGCATGCTTCCCGCTTGCAGACTTCGTTTTGGGTTAACAAGGAGCGTGTCGTAGCAGCAGGAGCAGCACCTCTAGCCCTAGCACGAAAATCAGCAATGTTGCCAGCAAAGGCGCTCACTCGTTCTACACGGCTGTCTTTGTTTATTCCTCCTCCATCAAGGGTCAGATTGCAGTGTTTTTCCTTTACTAGCCGGGGAGGGTGGGGCTCCATTTGCATCCCTGGGTTGCGCATGCACCCTGACTTGTCTCTATTTGCGGCCAACAGAAAAAAAGGGATTGTCACCATGGTGCCTCCCCAGCCCTGCACGGTCAAGACGGACCCGGCGGACATGCCGCTTACTGAGTGCCACGGCTCTACAAAGGTATGCTGCCGTTTTTCTTTCTTGTGGTTTTGAGACTGTTGCTGCTTAATAAGTCCTTTGGGGATAGGGAGGGCCATAGAAGTCGGTGTACATACAGCTCACGTTTTCATGGCTGTCGCTTGTGCTCACAAGACTCCGAGTATATATTATTCGTTTTTACAGTAATGTGATTACCCTCCGTCTGGCTATTTCTGTGTTTGTCTCTTTTTAGGTGGCATTCGCTGTGGAGCCTCTCTCTGCGCTAAGCAGCTATAAGGGCGATTGCGTTGTCTTCGTCTGCCGGGAGACTCTGCCCCCTGAGGCAGCGGAATTTGACGTTCAGCGGGGGGCCTTGCTGGCCGGGGCCCTCGAGGAGGGAGGCTTCAAAGGAGATGCGGGGTGCGTTGCCCTTTTCCAAACTTCACCACTCAACCCCCAACCAAANNNNGTTTAACCCATTAGGGTTTAGGGTTTGTTGTCTGATTAACCCATTAGGGTTTAGGGTTTGTAGTCTGTGTGCTGCAGGTCCTGCGTGTGCGTGCGTGTTGGCGGGGAGGGCCCCCGCTATCTGTGTGCTGCTGGTGTTGGGGAGCACAAGAGCTTCGATGCTGCTGTTGTTGGCGCTGCTGTCGCCTCAGCGATTCGGGAGAAGGGAAAAATAGCTTCAATGGCAATCTTTATTCCTGACATGTGCAAAGAGTGCCCCTGCCCTGAGGCCCCCCGCGTCTTCCTTAGGAAGTTGCAGGCCGTTTTGGAGACACTTCTCGTGGATATAAACCAAGATAACAGGTAGAGTACTGCTGCTGCTGCTGCTGAGACTGCAGGATGCGGTGATACTATTGCTTTTGCTGCCGCTGATGCTGATAGGTGCAACTGCCTACGAACCCACGGTGTTTGAACAGCTGGAACAGGTGGCCCACGGCGCTGGGACCCCCTATTGTGAGGATAAGTTTTGTGGAACTGTAAGAATTGAAGGGTTTTTGTGTGTCGGTTTGGGTCTCCGCAGGTTCAAGGGAACGGGCAGCAAAAACCTCAAGAGTTCCAAACTCGAAAAGCTCACCATTTTCACGTCGAACAAGGAGGGCACGGAAGCTGTGCTGCAGGTGCTGAACTTGAACCCTACAATCGAATGCCAATTGCCGAAACGCAGCATCCCATATTGTATTTTTTTGCCTCTTTCACCCCCTATTGTGTCGTTCTGTCTCTTTTTTGGTAGTGCTTTTTCCGGATTTCAGTTTTAGATTAGTAAAGTTTGAATAATGAGGTTTTGGGAGGCGCAGGCTGCTCGCCGGGTTGCTTCTGGGGTGCACTTGGCCCGCGAGCTGGTTAACGCCCCGGCGAACTACTGCACCACCGTCAACCTCGCCAGGGCAGCGGAGACGATTGCAGCAGAGGTAGGTGAAGCACGAAAACCTTTTTCCTCAAAGTCTAAACCCCAGACAACTTGGCAGTCATTAGCGACGATGCGCTCACGCTTACTGTTTCTCTTTAGCGTGTACGATTTAATGTTGTATTGGTGTGGGTTTAGGGAGGGCTGGAGTGCAACATTCTCGGCCAGGCCGAGGCAGAAGCAAGAGGGATGGGGTGCTACCTCGCGGTGGCCAAGGGCTCGATGTATCCTCCCCAGTTCATTCACCTGACTTACAAGCCAGCGGGGCCCCCCAAGAAGAAACTCGCATTTGTTGGAAAGGGTTTGTGCTTTGATAGTGGCGGCTACAACATCAAAAGAGCCGAGACGTCGATAGAGCTGATGAAGTTTGACATGGGGGGTGCTGCTGCCGTTCTTGGTGCCGCAAAAGCCATAGCAGATGCAAAACCTGCTGATGTGGAAATACACTTCATCTCTGCTGTTGCAGAGAACATGGTGTCTAGCCGGGCGTACAGGCCGGGCGATGTAATTACAGCGAGCAATGGGAAAACTGTGGAGGTGGGGAACACAGACGCAGAGGGGCGTCTCACTCTCGCCGATGCTCTTGTCTATGCGGAACAACTTGGTGTTGATGCTATTGTCGATGTGGCCACGCTCACTGGGGCTTGCATTATTGCACTCGGGGAAAGCTACGCCGGACTTTTCAGTCCAGATGAACAACTGGCAGAGAAGATTCTCAAGTGGTAAATAAGACACCAGGAAAATCGCTCGCACACACATCCATACGCAGATGAATAAGGGGTGTATTACGCACTGTACTTACTCTATAGGGAACTATCTTTTACGGATGAACAAGCATTTTCTTTTCCACTGTCATTTTCACTTATTGATCTTTTTGTTGCTTCTATGCAGCGCGGATCGTGCGTCGGAGAAGATGTGGCGTATGCCTTTTGTGCCTCGCTACCGGGACATGCTAGATTCCAAGTGTGCCGACTTGAACAACACTGCAACTAAAGGAAAGGGAGGGGGTGCAATCACTGCTGCTGTCTTCCTCAAGGAATTTGTTGAGAAGGTGAGCGGCCGGTGCGATCCTTATACTCGAACCCCTAGTGGTTGCAGAGTGGTGGGGCTGAGGTGTTCAAAATGATGCGTGATTTGTTTTGGTGTCAGGGATGCCGTTTTTCTTACCGTTTTAGTTCTTTTTTCTTGCCTGGGATGTATCCCTCTGCATTTTACAGTTGCGTATTAATTCATTGTTTTCCTGCTGCAGACCCCGTGGGCCCACATCGACATCGCTGGACCTGCGTGGTGCTGGAAGGCCAGCTGTGCCACTGGCTACGCAGTGCGCACTCTGGTGGAGTTGGCACTTTCTGCTGCCGAGTAATTTGCGTTGGACCTTTCCAAGCAGAAAGACTTCTTTTAGCTCTTCATGCTCCCCGATTGCGTTGCTCCAATTGTCTGTGTGTTCTTCCCCTAAAGAAAGAAATAGCGGGCGACGTGCATGCAGTGCAGCGCCTCGCAAAACTTCGACCAAGAAGGGTGCGGTTTTCGCCTCTTCGAAAGCTTTCCTATCACCCGCTAGTGACGCAATTCCATATGCGATTACCTTTTTACACACGTGCTAGGAGATCACAAAACGCGCACGAACGACATACAGAACTACTATATTATTCTATCTAGCATGCGAAAATAGAGGTAGCCACCGAGCGAGAAATCATTATCAAGAAACTCGGCTATACGCCACTGCTACCCTCAAGTACAATCACTGATAGCAATACATCGCTGAGGGAAGTTGCCGTTGGTACGCCGAACAGCACCTCATTGAGCGCACTCACACTCAAGTCAACAGACACACACTCAGAGCAGCACACACACACATACACACACACGCACACACACACGCACACACACACACACAGAAGATTCACCATGCTGGCACCCCTAGCTACTCTTGGCAATAACACTCATTTGCCTATTACAACCAGGCACCTTTGGAGCTTAGCCTCTCTGTTCCGCAATGCTGCCAAGGCAGTCCACGAATGTGCAGTGAACAAACATCCAGCCATCAGCACAGCACGCATACTCTTACAGTGAGTGCTGATAGAAGAGTATACGTTCGAGGAGAACGATACTCCTATCTCGACAACTTTCCTTCTGCCTTTCCATAATATGCAGGCATTCCTTGCTGTGGGGGCTTCAGCGTGATCTCGCACTGTGTTGACTCTGGGATCCTTAAGGACGGCCCCGAAAAGCCCATGAAAACGTTCAGTACCAAATGCGAAAGACTTTGTCTAGCTTTCCACCGCAGTTTTCGATGTCCTTTGCGCTTGAGAGCGCACTAAACTGCTAGTAATTAACTTTGTTTTTCGGGTTTGCCTCCGACCGTGGAATGCAGATTGTCGTGTGTGCATGATTTGGGCAGAATGACCTGTTTTGCACCATACCAGTGTTGTTTACGCAGACCGCACCATTATGTACCATACCAACGGATTGTCTGGTTCATTTTATGTGCCTGCAATGGACGCTGGTTAACGGAGTTTCAATCACAGGCGAGGGGCTTTTACAGCCTCCAACTTCAGTTTGAAGTTGTCGACCGACTCATGGTAAGTCCCATTGTCGTGCACAGGGATAGGCCCATAGACAATTCTTGAGTGTCTACAAAGGCCTGTGGCTGTGCAGCATTGCACAACCACCACAGGTTGGGAGGCTCCCTTTGGAGCCGAGTCTCATGGGGGAACAAAGTGGATCTCCAACGATTACGGATTTCTAGTGAACCCTTGACACCTTCTTACGTTTATTTTCTGTATTAGCGCTTAAGTAAAGCATTCATCGTTACTTCAGGCAATATTTCACGCAGAAAAGCAGCAGGCTTGTGGGTCTTGAATTTCTATAACCTATGTTATCAACAACAAACATCAGATCAGGTGCGAAGCAACTTGACTTTTACCAACTGAAGACAACCGTAACACCCGCCAATCCGGAAACCCCGCCTTGGGGGTATTTAGGGTCCCTTACACCATCTTCGTAGGAAGAAACATGCATGCTTCCTTTTGTCGCAGTTAGACAGGATATTCCGTCCCCTGTCAGCTCCAGCTGTGAATAGCGGAGCTGAAAATTCATGCCTTGATATTCCTTAAACGATGAAAACAGCAGAACCCAAGCCTCATCTGCAAACGCTTTTGAGGAGCGCTGCTTGGCGTTCAACTTTGGCAAGTCACAGGGAAGCACTACTCAATAATAGCAACAGCCACAGCTACACCGAGGAACTGGGCTACTGCTCCTCATGTAGACAGACATAACCATTCCACTCATGAGCAACGTAGGGTATTGATTACGGCAATTCTGAGTCATGGCAAACGAAAGGAAAACGCTGCAATTCCAAACACACGCAACGAAACGCAACGAGGGCTGCAGCAGAACGAAACATTAAATGAGCAGTTGGAGGACACTGCCGATTGAAAATCAAACAATGAAATATGCTGTATAAAAGCAAAACTCTGAGCATGCTGAAATAATGTAGAGGCGGAGGTCTCTGAATAATCAGAACACCCGAAAAGTATTCTCACATTTTGTCGGCATTGCTGGGGTCAGAGAGCCCATCTCTGTATTCCAAGAATGCGCTGTATTAGTAATATCAACTTGAGCAAATATGGTTAATTGTGTGCCATTTTTGAATGAAACCGTCTACTAGATCTCCTAGGTACGCAAAACAAGTCTGAAAGCATCCTCCCACCATAAGGGCCCCCAGAAGTTCCGTGATTTTTTTAGGGAACTAATTAATGTTCATTGAAGTAATTTAAATATTCCAAATGACTTTCTAAATACGCACATTTTGCTCTATTCTCAGGGTTGTTCCTGTTTTGCATACACCCCCAACCATCCGAACGCCACCATTTTATGTGGATACTCAGGATCGCCATTCCACCCCGCTAGAGAGAAACTTGAGCCTCTCTTTTTTTCCTTTATTATGATTTAAAGCAAATTTTCTCCAGACAGAAAGGGATTAAATAGAGGCAGGGTGCCCCTGTAGCAATCAGAAGGTCCCCGAGAGTGGGAGTGGTGGGAACCTCTTGCGTTGAGTGGGAGCAGGGGGCGCCCCCCTGCGAACCCCAAGGTCCTTCTCTTCCTAAACAGTACATACATAAGGCATATAGGATTTTTTCCTTTGCCTCTTTGCAGCGTCACAAGAGTCTTTTCTGCAGGAGCGGAAGGGCGTTTGGCCAACGACCACCGTCGGCAGCATTACAGTAACACAGCGCCCTCATTCACTTTGTCTGGGGCCCCTCTGTAGTACCAGGGGATGAGGGTTTCCTCCGCTTCTCTGGGGGTGCCCCTGATGATGGGCCTCTCTGGGGCCCCTGCAGGGGCCCCCCCATTAGGAACGGGTTCAACACCCTTGGGAACCCTGGCAGCAGCACCCCCCCCGGTAAATCGAACCCTAGGGAAGTTAGGGGCAGGATCTTGGATGCGCCTTGCTATGGAGAGGACCTCAGCGCTTTTGGCAGGGGAGCAGGAGGCACGGTCTTGTCGGCTGCAAGAGAAAACGCAGCAGCGGCGAAAAGCAGGAGAGGCTGCTGCCTCTGTGGTTTCATCTGAAGAACCCTATGCAGTGCCGCAGACAAATTCAGGGCCCCAGCCGCCAGAGGTCGTTCTTGAGGGCCCTATGCTGCAGCAGCAGTGTGAGGCAAGCAAACCCAAACGCGGAAAAAGAAGCAGAGGAGAGACAGAAAATCCGTTGCCCCCCAATTTACCCTTAGAGCACCACAAGCAGGGATCTGCTTTTGTAGAGGGGCCCCAGGGTATTCGTGCTGAGGGGTCCCGACCTCAGCGTAAGAGCGTTGGCAAGAGGCATCGCAAGGACGCTGGCGTGACAACCCAAGCCTCCCAGGAGGTCTCAGCAGCAGCAGCAGCAGCAGAATCAGAAGCAGCGGAGGCAGCAAACACAGAAGAGCATGCCGCTAATCAGCAGCAGCAACAATCGCCGGAAACTTCTGTTAATGAGAAGAGCAGTGGGGGTTCTGCGCCGTCCAAAAACCATCCCAGCAAAGACGCTGAGGAGGCTCCTGAAGAAATTATCAACAAAAAGACGCGCCGCCGCAAGAAAGAGCCTCAGGGGCCTCCCTTGGAAAAAGAGAAGAGACAGTCTCTTCCCGAAAAGACACAGAGGACCCCTTCTGCTGCAGTGGTCTCTGGGTCTCTAGCGGAAGACCGACCCCACGGGGAGCCCTCCGAAGAGGCCCTAAAGGAGAGCGGTAGCTCAGCGGGGGCCCCCTCAGGGGCCTTTTCTTTTGTGGTGGATCTCATCGGGGGCCTGGCTGTCCCCGCCTCGACTACTCCTGCTGCTGCTACTCCTGCTGCTGTTGTTGCTGCTGATGCTGCAGCAAAAAAGCCCAGCAAGCATCCGCACCAACCAGAGCAGCAGCGAGAGAGCCGCAATGCTTCGAGTGCTGCCAGCAGACGGAGGCCTGAGGCTGAAGACAGCCTGCGGCCAACCCCAACAGCCAACAACAACCCAAACAGAGCAAGGGAAACTCCCGCACTCTCTCAGCAGCGCCAGCAGGAAAGACAGCAGGAGAGACAGCAAGAGAGGCAGCAGGAGAGACAGCAGGAGAAACAGCAGAAGAGGCAGCAGAAGAAGGGAGAGGATCATGAGAGGCGACGCGAGCGGCGAAGACAGCGGCGGCAGAGCGAGGGGACGCGCCGCCAGCGTGTCTCTCGTGGGCCTCAAGTTAAGGCCGCCCCAGACTCTCTAGAGCCCCCCCTTGTCTCTGAGGTCGCTGCAGGAGAATGTGAAGAGCCTTCTGCTTCCCAGGGGCCCCTCGGGACTTCCGTTGGGGTGCAGGCAAGTGTATCCTCCGACTTCGTCTCCTTTCCCTCTGTGTGGGCTGCTGATTTTGCTGCTGCTCGCCAAATGGCAAACAACGCAGAGAAACAAAAGCTCCTGCACCTGCTCGGAACCTCTGAGGGAAGGGGGGTTCCTCCAATGCTTTCCACAAGAGCCCCTGCTGCTGCTGACGCAACAAACGCAGGAGGGGGGCCCCTGCTGAGACAGCTCTGGCTTGCCCTTGCGGGTTGGGAGGCAGGCAGCAACGGTCCCCCCCCCCCAAAAGAGGCTGGGCATGTCTTGTCCGAAGGGAGCGGCTTCTCATCCAGCAGCGAGTCTCCCTCTTCTGTTGCCAGTCCCTTCAGGGGTCCCCAAGGAGACCCCCAATTAGGGCCCCCGTTTACCCCACGCTATTTCTCGTTCGGCGGCAGCGCAAGCAGCAGGCTGTTTGCTGGCAGTGAAGGGGCTTCATCTAAAGCAGCAGCAGCAGCAAGAGAAGAGGGGTCTCCTGTGGGCGTTGGGGCCCCCCAAGGGGCGGTAAGAGGGGACGTTGCGAGGCTCCGCCGGGCCCTCAGAAGGACGCACCGCCGCCTGGTGCTTGGGGGCCAGGCTGCTGTGCTGCGCAGCGACAGCAGCAGCGAAGAGGAAGCCTGCAGCAGAGAACCCTCCCCGTCTCCTATTGCTGATCGACCTGCTGCAGCACCAGCTGCTGCTCTTCCTGCTGCATTACCAGCTGCTGCTTTTTCTGCTGGTGCATCACCTGCTGCTCTTCCTGCTGCAGCGGCCAGCCCGTCTCGGGCAGCTCTTCGGGAGGAGCAGACAGGGCCTTCTGGTGCATCCGCCCACGAGGCAGCCCCGCCTAGGGGATACTTAGTGCTGAAAGCAGCAACAGCAGCAGCAGCAGCAGCACCTCGAGGCCGCCGCCCTCGCTGCAGCGCTCCCCCTGCTGTTGGGCTACGCGTGGGTCCGTGGGGCCTTTCCAGTGACAGCAGCGAATCAGAGAGAGAAGAGAGGAAAGAGAGAGAAGAACTCAGGCAGTTAGGCAGCAGCAGCAGCAGCCGCAGCAGCAGGATAGCAGCAGAACGTATGGAAGGTGCCTCACTGGTTCCCGTAGAGGCCCCCAGAACAACGAGTCCGAGGAGCCCCTTGGGGCCTCAAGGGGCCCCTCTGGATGAGGGTGTGGGGATAAGGGGACAGCTCTGTGGCTCATCGCGAGGCGCTGCTGCAGAGGAGGCTGCCGACGTCTCCACCCCTTTGCTGCTGGACGCTCCCACCATTTCTACCCGCTGGAGACACCCCAAGTTGTTCCTCGAGCAGCAGCAGCAGCAACAGCAGCAGCAACAGCAGCAACAGCAAGGGCAACAGCAGCAGCA
>JRZD01020244.1:0-15069 GCA_000826945.1 Eimeria nieschulzi
GATGTGGCTAAGAAATGCTGCTGGAGTGGATTTTAGGAATATTCGCTACCTCCTCCTCTCACCAGGCTAAACCCCCAAGCCCTAAACCCTAAACAAAAAAAACAGAAAAGAGAAAGTAAAAAGGAAAAACGAGTCCACGAGCAGACAGCCTCCAAACAGACACATGCATGCAGTAACCACGCAAACCCTAAACCCTAAATCCTAAACCCTAATTACGAAAACAAAGCCCTAACCCCTAGAGACTCTAAGCCATATATTTTATTTAAACGAGTTTAAGGGTTAGGGTTTAGGGTTTAGTGTTTAGGGTTTATGGTTTAGGGTTTATAACAACTAACAAGCCCCAGACAAAGAGATATTTTTCTCGAGTGCTCTGGATTGCGCTAAGTCGAAGACATTCCGCAGTGCTTCAAATAGGAGAGTTTAAGACACAGAGATAACACAGCGTTGAAGTTTGTGCAACAGGGGACTTACAAATTCCATCCATTAGAGACACGCATAGAGATAACCCTACTATCCAGATATTGCTGCTACTGCTGATCCTGCTGCTGCTAGGGTGAGGCTTTTGCTGAGTGCTACTGGAGTGCCTGCTGCATCTGTTGTCCACACTGTGCACAGCAAAAACAGCAAAGCAACACTCACACGTCGTACTTAGGTCTCTTCTCTAAGACCATAATAAGTACTAACACGAAACAATACATTAAAAATAGTTAGCCCCCAAAGAAATCTGCCCTTTTCAGCTTGCCTCTCTGAGGCCACAATGCCAGTCTCAGCACATCCAGGCGGGAAGGCGATGCGGCCAAGGTGCACCAGGCCAGCACCTCCTTGACCCCACATGCATCCCAACTGATGTGGCCAGCTCCCTGTGGCTTTCCCTGCTCTACCGCCTCTTTTGGGCTTTGGCCCTTACTCAGCTCTAAGTGGCTTTGAGCTTTGCGCCCCGGGTGACTTGAAAAGTGTTTAGGGTTCGATTTCCGGTTTAGGTGTACCTCCTAGGGTTACGGAGGAAGCTTGCGTTTCCCCATTGGGAGACACCCCAATTGCAATGAAGGCTTTGGATTAAGGCCTTATTAGGTTTCGGGGATGGGTATTATTAGATGTCAGGCTTGTGCCTTTCTAAGCAGTGTTTGCCGCAGGGTTTCCGGCCTTATTAGGAGAGAAAGGAACCCTGGTATGATCCACTCAGCGTTATACGCGCTATGCATGGGTATGGCAAAGACGCGTCAAAGGGGCAGATACAGAGTTTTGGGGGATTATATGGTTCTACTGAGAGTTATGCATTCGTCATTTGGGGCTGTTGTCTACGGACTAAGGGGGCGTGGGCCAAAGTGTATGGCGACGCCTCGGGGGGAGACAATGGCCCAACTAGTGATGGCTCTCTGAGGCCCAAAATCTATTAAAAAGGGTTTATTTCTACAGCTGGCGAGGTTATGGACTTTCGGGTTGTGTGGGAATAGGAGTTGGGCTGTTCTGTTAAGCTATGGATTGGGAAGCTCCCCTCTGACGGCTTCCGTCGGAATTCGGCCCTTTGCTTCCTGCCTGATGTTTACAGGAGGAGTCGCTCAAGGAAGATTCGGAGATTTGCCGGGTGTTGCGAGGGATGGTAAACAGTTCGGTGGGCCTCCGAGGTGCACGCTAATAGCCCCTTTCCTCATTGAAAATACCACTTTATTCGGGTACCTTGAAAATCCGTACTTTATGGAACTTAACAGCAGAGGGACTAGGCCAACAAGCGACTAGGCAGGCTGCATCGCTCGCAGTCTCCTCAAAGCCTAAATCCCCTTCACATCCTGTAACAAGAAACGCTTGGAGTCCTTGTGCGTTTAAAAATATCTTCATAAATGCAAATTTGCTCCTTTTCGGTCATAGTTTGCTGCTCCATCCTTTGTGGGGCTCCCCACTCTGCTGCAGACTGCGTGGGGGCCGAAGGGCTTCGCTGATGGCTTTTTTGATGCACTGGATGCTTTCTACTGCTGCAGCCAATCCCGCCTTTCACTCTCCTTGGCTGTTTGCATGCGTTTGCAATTCCTTATGAAATGGCCTGTTTTCTCGGCTTAAAAACGCGCTGTGGGGTGCTGCCTGTTCTGTGGTTGGCCTGAAGACCCATAGGTTCCAATTCAGCGTGTGCTCAGATCTGCTGGATGCCTCAGGGTCGCAGGTCTCGATGCACCTCGCGTACACAACGTGGGACACAGTTGCAGTTCACTACAGCACCGCAACAGAGGAGAATGCTCTATCTTGTGTGGAATACAAACACCTTAAACCTTGAAACACTGCAAAACCTGGTCTTCTTCACAGCCTTCCTGGCCCTGAAAAGATGTGGGCTAATACTCCTATGGATGTTACGGTGGGTTCACCAAAGGTTAGAGGTTGTGACAGCGTCTACGTTGTTGTAGATCCGCTCAGCAAATAGTTTTGTACTGACCTCCCCAGTTGGCTACCGATCCAAAACAGACAGCGCTCTCTTCCTTCGAGGTTGAAGACCTCAAAGAATTACTCCTCCTCTCAAGAAAACATGAGGACATACGCTTTACAAAATCGGTAGATGTGTTACGCTACTAATGCCAATGTTTGGCAGTGCAGCGCTTGTTTGTTAACAACTGAGGTTTACCCTAATAAATGCCTTGAGTTATCTGTGAAAGCGATAGTCTTGCTTATGTTTTGAGAAGCAGTAGCCAAGCTCCTCATACTGTGTGCCCGGATGCGCGTTTGCCCAAGGTACAGGCTAGCTGCACTTGGGCCTCATCCTTTAGCCACTTGGCTGTGCTGAGGTTGAGATGACCTCAGGGAGGCACACCTTACGAGGAGAGACTTCTTTGGGGACTACCTATTTTATATATCTATCGTGTTAGCACTTTTAGTCCCAAGGTCGAGGCAAAAGTACTGTCATCACCGGCTGCTATGGACAAACCATGCAATACGAAACACGCACATTAGCATGCTTCATTATCTCCCGTAGATCACTTGCTGTAGTAATAACAGTAATTATAACTTATGGCTAACAGATCAACAATGGAAGACTGAACACGCACATTAGCGTGTTAGACACTCATTTTAATACTCCGCCATTATGGTGCATGGATGTTCTGTGTAGCCTCTAGGAGGCCCCACACCCAGATTTACATCAAATAGATGCTTACCCTCGTCACGACGTTAAAGCAACATAATTTCAGAAGAACGAAGCGACTTTTTTCAATGGGTTTATGGGCAGGTGGTGACCCCCCCACTCCTTGTTAGTAGCAACCTGTTAGGCTCTTGGCTCTGTCCTTTCGGGGGCCCGCATTAAATAAATGTTTTCAACAAATCATATTATTATGAACGGAATGGAAAAAGAGAAAACAAGAAAACAGATGTTTATATTGTGCGCAGTAGAGAGAGGTGAAACAAGACGTGGGCTGGTGTGGCCCTCCCCAGCCCTCCCACTGATGCAAAACAAGCGCCGCTTGCTAGCTTTCCTCCTCCTTGCACCCGACTTCTGTCAACATGTTTTACTGGAGTGTATAGCCAGTTAATGATCCGTTTCCCTACCGTTCCTGAGAAGGGCCAAAGCTGCTCTGGTGCTTCCCGATACCCCAACCCCCCACACAGTAGACCCATTTCCCCTGCGGTGCACTGGATCTTTCCTTAGCGGTTGAAGGGACCTCCTCTCTCTATCTTCTGGAGGCACTACTCTTATCGAGGGGCCCCCATGAGCTGCGGGGACTGCGAGTGAACGGCGAGCAGCACCTACTCTCCTCCACTTCTTTGCCCTTATCGAGAGGGCCCCAATAGCCTCATGGGGTGCGAGTGAACAGTGAACAGTACCAGTTATACCCAGCTACTTTCAGGCATCGTTTGAAGCGACGTTTTTTGCCCCGGCGGTCTTCCACTGCCTTTTCTTAAAGCTTTCTACTGCCGTGGGCCCCCCATTACCAACAAGAGACGGAGCCCTTTGTTCGTGTCTCCTGCTTACTTGGCGCTTCTATCTCTGAGACACGCTCCCTGCGGGCGCAGTCACTGGTCTTTGTCTTCCTAAAACACAACTCTGTCGCTGCAGGGAGGGGCCCCCGAGGGTGTCTGTACACCTCAAGGGGTAGCTACTGCGGTACCTACAGAGACTGGACGTTTTACAACGTTTTTTCTTTTCTACTCTCAAATGGATGTAGAGAGGCCCTCCGCCTCGCCCTCGGCAGCGGCTCCCAACAGTCCCGAAGCCAGTCAGGAGAATGACCAGAGGCAGGTCAACTCTGTAGAGATACCCCAGGGGGCTCCTTCTATAAAGCAGCAGGAGGCGTTGCCCTCTTTTTCCGAGGGTTGCGGGAGCAGACGCAACCGGGTGATGCCCAAGGGGCCCCTCCAAAAGGGGCGTAGCAAATGCAAGCCTGGCGTTGCTTCTGGCTCTGGAGGTAGTGGTGCTGCTGCCAGCAGCAAATTTGTTTCTGCAGAGGCAATCTTAGAAGCAGCACGCGAAGTTAAAGATAAACTCCCTGAGGTCTCTAAGGAGCTTTTAGAGAGCCTCAAGGCAAGGGGACTCGAACCATGTACACTGCAGGAGGTGTTGGCGGAGAGGGGCCTCCAGTGGGCAGCCACGCAGGTATAAACAACCCCACATCCGTGTTTGTGTTTCTCTGTCTTTCCTTATCTGTCTCCTCTTCCTGTCTCCTTCCACGTATCCCACTGATGTCTCCTTCGTGTATCTGGCCGCGGGTGTATTGAAGTCTCTAAGGTCCATTATTTAGGGTGTGTGCTCAGGTGCAAGACGAGAGAGCCGAGGCCGAGCATGCGCGGCTCTTTGAGGCTTTTCAGAGGCAATTCAAAGGCTGGGGGAACAACAGAGAGGGATGGGTGCACAACAAATGGAACAGCGTTATCATCTGTCCGGACTTCAAACGTGGGGGCCTTCAGGCGAGTCCAACTTCTCCCTAGGCTTGAATGCACACCTGAGCAAGTTTTAGGGTTTAATGTTTAGGGTTTAGGTCCTGTGTTTTAGGTAAAATGATGGATGCATTTGTGTCTCTGCGGTGTCTCAGGTGTCACGTTCGTCGATGCGGGAGATGTGGAACAGCATCATGTCGGTCGTGAATGGCTTCGTGCGGCCAGACCTTTTGGTCTGCAGAGTGACCGACCCAACGCACCCCGTGCGTTTTGCAACCCCTCCAAACGAGAGCTGTTTTACTGTGGTGTATGCGGGGAAGGAGCCGCTGAAGGCAGCCAAAGAGAGAAGGATTTTGGGGGAGTACACGGGCCATGTCAGGGCGGGAAAGACTAACGAACATAGGTAAATATAAAAGTAGAAACTTCTTCAAACACTGTTTGTTTGTTGCATTTGTTGCACCTGCAGTAATTGTTTTTTTTTGTGTTTCTTTATAGCGACATCTGCTAATGCTGACGAACTCAAAGGGCGAAGGGGAGCTCCACAGAAAGAGTAGGGCAAGGGGAACATATGCGGAAATGGTGAATTTGTGCCACAGGTTCGAGTATGTGTTTGACTTGTCCTTTTGCGCATTGGCCTGGCGAGCTGCTGAAGAGTTCGAGAAGGAAAGTGACACTTCGGGGGACGAGTTTTCTCCCGACGGAGCAGAGCCTCCTGCCGCTTCTGCCTCTTCCGATTCCCCTAAAAAGGCAAGAGGAAATGCAGCCAAAGGAGCGAACGAGCTGGCCAGTGAGGGCAAGCGCAGAGTGCAAGTAACTGGTGAGGCCGCTCTTGCTATCTCCTTTGGTTGCCAGTGAGAGAAGACGCAGAGATGATGTGTGGCATTGATTCTCTATCTCCGGTTGCTTGCCTGCTTTGTTCCTCTTGTACTGTTTTAGGCTCGCAAAACATGGAGCGCGTGGCGCTGCCAGTTCGCGGAGAATTGGTGCTGGATTCGCACGACGCCTGCAACCAAATGTCTCTTGTCAACCACTACGGTGTGTTCCTTTATTGTTGCATGTAACGGAATGCCAACTGGTTGCGTATCTGTGCTTCTTAACTATTTGGATGCCTCTATGCATGTATAAATGGTATATACACCCGGCAATATCTGCACGATCTGCAGCCACATGGGCCTCTCCAGTGGGGGCTCTCCTGCTGTCTAGGAAGTAAATGCATTATGTGCTGTATGCTGTCACCTCACAGCCGTACAGATGACTTCTCATACGTACAGGATGCTTTGAACATGTTGTCTGCGTATATATGGTTGGCTGTCTACGCGTATCTGCAGGCACTATCGGCTTGTTAGGGGAGAGGGTCTGCCACGTAAACACGGAGTGGCAGCAAGTGTTTGTTGACGGCTGGCCGCATATTGTCCTCACCACCATTCCTGGCATAGCAATCGAGCCAGGTAATTATTTTGTGGTATATTACTTTTATCCTTTCTTTCTTCCTCAAACGTTCCGTCGCGTTGTACTTTTTAACTCCTACTGCCGTTTCGGCCGTCTCTCTTTGTGTCTTTTTGCTGGATGCTTCTTTGCCTATTTATTTCCCTCTTGTACTCACGGGGTATTCTGTTGCCAATAGCGGCGAAGAGCAAACGTCGATGAGCCTTTGGTGTTTCTGTTTGCTGCAGGGGATGAGGTTTTGGCTGATTTCGGCTACGACTGGTTTAATAGAGTGCAGGACGCCTCCCATAGGGCCATAGCCCGCGAACTCCTGAACTACCGAATAGGTGCAACGACGGGCGGATGTCAGGTACGGTGCGGTGTGTGCTTCTGCGTCTTCTGCTGCTGTTGTGTATGGTGCATCTCCCTGTAGTGCTATGCGATTGCGTTGAATTTGTCTCCTTTTTTTATTTCTTTCCTGTCTTTAAATAACAGACCCTTGCACCAGCAAGGAGTGCAGATTGCGTGGTGAGGGACAGCGACAAGTCGCTGCAGACCCGCGCGAGGATGGGAGAGGTGTGCCCCTATTGCCATTCAGACGAGATACCGGTGGCTTCGCCTCTAGCTTCCAAAGCCGTAGTAAAGGCATCACAGCCTGGCGGCATGTCAGCAGCAGCAATGCAGCAGGAGACGGAGCAGCGGTCCACGCAGCCGCAGGTCCAGGAAACTCGAGACACACAAGCAACTACAGAAAAAACGCGTGTCTGGGGAGAACAAGTTGTGCACTGTGATGCGTGCGACAGACCCTGC
The DNA here is from genome assembly GCA_000826945.1 of Eimeria nieschulzi. Lineage (NCBI taxonomy): Eukaryota > Apicomplexa > Conoidasida > Eucoccidiorida > Eimeriidae > Eimeria > Eimeria nieschulzi. The sequence continues at coordinate 7,087 of JRZD01020244.1, forward strand.
CATCTACGCTGCATTTTCGGGGCCCGTAGCGCAGATCAGAGGCCGTCTCAGTTTGAGCAGCAGCAGCAAGAAGAGCAGCAGCTTGCTGCTGGTGACACTGCAGCGGGAGAGGTGCCCGGGAGTGTAACTAAGGACGCAAAAGCTGACGAGGGCAAGGAAGTAGCTGGTGCCCATGGTGGGGTTGGTGATGTTATTGACGGAGAGACTGTGGATGAGGTGTACCGCTGGTTTTTAGAGGGGGATTGCAAGTGGTATTGTTGTGTCTGTCGGCTTCAGTGGGAGATGATGGCGTCAGCCATGAACTTCACCATTGACTGGAGGGCCCGCAAAGTCCTCATGGACGGAAACCCCCTGATGCCGCCATCTACAAACGAAGGTGGGGTGAGGGGTGTGTCCGCTTCCCTGGAGCGTCCGACAAAGGAGGATCAGAACCCTAAAGACAGCGACGCCTGCGTAGACACCCCAGACGCTTCTGCATGCGGCAACAAACGCCGAAGCTTGGGAATTAGGAGGGGTGCTGTCGGTAATGAACTTAAGAGACACAAGAAGATGGTTGGGGCTTCTCCACCTTTGACAAGGAGCTCTAGAGGCGTCTCCTATGATGCTACGCAGCAGGAGGGGCCCCAAGGGGCGCCTTTGTCTGTTATCGAAGGAGAACGCGACGTGCGGCCGGAAGCAGACGGATCTGCCTCCCAAGGCATAAGCACTGAAGCCACCAGCCGATCAGCTGTGGGGGAGGATATTGGGGCAGCAGTGGTCGCAGCAGCTTCTGTTGTTGTTGGGGAAACTGCCGGAAAGATAAGCAACATTTGTGGTGAAGTCCCAGGGAGCCCTCGTACAGAGGCCAAACCCGTTGCGGTGAATGAGGGGCAGGCAGGTCTGTCCACTGGAACGACGAAATCTCCTGTCTCTGCAGGTGATAGCAATGCTGTGCAACCCAAAATTTTCACCGGGGGCCAGAGGGGTGCGTCCGACCCAACGGAGGAAGCTACAGCAAATATGTGCAACGAGGACAGAGAGGAGGCGCGAGCAGCGGCAGCTGCAGGAATGCATAGCAACACGCCAGACCGAGGCGATTTGGTGGTTAAGGAGGCTATGCGGGTGTACCAGAACAGCAGCGAAAAGGCACGAACAAGCAAAATGCAGCCTTGCCCTGTGGCTGTAGTTCCCGCAGAGCTGTCGAGTGAGGAGTTGCTGGGGTGTAGGACGGAGATGCTTGTGGAGCCGCGGGCTGTGTTAGGGTCGCTGCAGCCTTGTGTGCGTTGCTATAAACTGTATGGGGCCAAGGCGAGCGTGGAGGTTTGCAGACTGACAAAAAGGCACTTAGCACCGAACTGGGATCATCCGCACTGCGCTTCCCCCTCGCAAATACAGGATGCGCTGCTTACGTGCTTTCAAGACGCATTGCTGGCTGTTCAGAGAGATCACAAGGATAAGTTACAAAGGGTGTTTGAGAGCATGACTCCGCTTCAGAGAGAAGTAAACATGAAAACGTTCTTCTCCGGTAACACATATCAACGCATCCATGCAAATGCTGCGCGTCGCAGCACAGAGAGCACTCGAAATCAAGAGTTAGATTCCACCGCTGTCGTCACCAAGGGCGTGATTCCGCTTCTCTGTGTCACTTTGGGGAAGACGAGAGTCGACTTCCAATTCCCAGATCCTGAGAACAAGAGGAAAATGAAATGGTTCTACGGATGCGTAACTAATTATCAGGCGGTGGCCAAAGAAGTTAAATACGTGGATGCACCGCCGAAGGGGAAATCGACAAATACAAGTGGCAAGGGGGTAAAGGATGAAAAGGAGGAGAAAACAACATATTTTACAAATCAATTTCGCATCGATTATGACGACGGAGATAGCCAAACTGTACCTCCCCACGAACTAATCGAAATGCTCATACAGACAGGCCCAGGTAGCAGGCTCGATGGGAGAAAAGCCATTACAACAACGCCTCTTGTGAAGATGCTCGCACCAGAGCTGAAGAAGGCCAACCGACAAGTGAACTACCTTGTACGGGAGAGAAACCGAAAGGGGGGCTCGACAGACATGGACTCTGACTCAGATGAGGCGTGATATTGCTCACATGAGTTTTTGCGTTCGTTTACGATATAAATCAACTCCAATAAGTGAAGGCTTACCCAGGTCGAGACAGCTTTCCGGCACGGAATCGTCGCCTCTCGTTGGTCTTTTATGCAAATAAAGCGTTGAGCATGCAATCCCACAGTTTCTTTTTATCTCCTCCCCAGCAGGGTTCTTGGAAAGTGACTCATGAAGTTTTGGTTTGCTGCCCGGTAGGCAGTAGGGAAAAAGGTGGAAAGGAGGTTCAGCGTCTTGCTGATGCGTTTGGATACCGAACCCATGACAAATATCTGCTTTTGTCCAGTGGACTTCTGCAGGTGTCCGCTTGTTGTCAGCTAGTGGTTCCCTTTTACTCTTTGTAGCAGCAGGCCTGGCCTGCTGGTGGAAGAGCCCCGCTAGAGCCGCACCGCTCACAAGAGGGTAGCGCATATCATGTGTCGCTATGCGTACTTGAAAGAACGTTTTGAATTCCCACCAGACCATGCCGTATGATTTTGCAACGGGCGTCATGACACTATGTCTGCGGGAAAGCAGTACTGTATGCAGAAGGAAGGTTAATACATACAGCTCTTGTGCTAAGCGCGCGAGCACTGTTGCTTATTCGCACCATTATGAAGCGTTCCGTCCGGTGTGCGGGAACTTAAAATGCTTAAGCTGGTACAGAAAAGTAGCATGATAGGATTATGACAAAGCTGTTGCCACTGGCCTGGATTCTTCATTGGTGCTTCATGTGGAGCTTTCAGCCTTGGGGTGCTGTAAAGTGCCTTTTAGGGAAGCGGTTAAGCCAGAGCAGTATTGTGTCGCCATTGTCACATAAGCGTTTTATGCACAAGCCTCCAAAGCAAAGGCGCTTTGCTCTGTGGGTAACAACTGTTGTATCATCGCTGGAGTCCTGCAGTTAAGGACAGAGATATCAAAACCCATAGACTCTGGCGCTTTTATGCTTCCACATGGTGTACGGCAGGCCATTGTGACTTCCGACGAATTGCTGAATCGACGGATATATTCGTCCTTCAACATTAAACACAGTTCAGCATGGTATGTACGGTGCCGAGCCAGTCATCAGGGAGTATGCATGCTGGATCGTTTCCCGTTTAGTTCTGAGCCGTTAACGGAGAGAGAGAACACGGAAATCGTGAAGATGGAGAGTAGTATACAGGTGACATCGTTGGAGTATGTTGTTGAGGCAAGCTCAGAAGGTTCTCCACGCTTCCGCCTTGTCCCCTGGTAGGAGTGAGACTCAGAAAGCAACAATCTATAGAGCCCAGGTGAGCCCACTGTAGCAATACAAGCTAGGTAAGCATGAATCTTTACAGTCAAGTTAAAGTGCTATCGCAGGATATGCTCCTATAACGAAATTACATTTAAAAAACATTAATCCTCTTCTGACATGCGGCAGACGTGTCTGTGCCTTTGTGTTACGCGGAGGCCTCGGCAGCCAAGAAGACAACAGTTCAGCCCAAATAAAACATCTTAAGCAAAGTTAGTTTTTAGTTTGGAGGTGCGGAAACCAGTGCAAATGGTTTGATCACACGGGGCAGCGCCATCCCTGTTCTGAGCGTGAGCCACAGGATATGTGAGAATGCTTATTTCTCCATCACTGGCCATGAAACATTAATACTGCAGCAACCTATTATTTTTTGATTAAGGAAATAAGGAAAGTTATACACAGGGGCTGGCTAGGAGCATGGATGTCACTCTTGACGAGAGGCCCTACAGATCTACTGGCCTTCTGGTGACACATCTTATCTGTCATATCTTTAGCTGCTAACTCCCATGGAGTAATATTCGCCATAACGAAAGAACTAAAAAAATGTCTATGTAGTTCCAAGGTTTTGTTGTGATAGCTTAGACTGGAATACCCGCTGCCGAGTCCTGTGATGCGGGAGTCTTCCAAGGATTGACTAGACGACACCGGATGCTGCTGCGGTTAGGCTGGAAAGAAAAAATCTGTAGCAGAGAATTTTCAAAAGCTTCCATGAAGTTTTGGAGTATATATATGTCTGAGTTTTTTTTTTCCTTCTGAGAGCCTCACAACGAGGCTGAAGGGACAGGTCCAGACCATGCACAAGCGCCAGTGGCAGAACCGCGCCACACTGAACATGGTACTGAATTATCTCTTATTCGCTGTTATTCCCTGTTTTTTGCTTTACAGGGCGGAAGCAGGCAAATGGAGCGGCCAGACAGGCTCACTCCTCTCACCTGAATATCTGTCTGCCATCGGCGCCAGGAAGGCAGCAAGGAGAGCCAGCACCAGTCACTCTGAGGCAGCAACGTTGAGGGCAGACACCGGCTCAGTCCATTCTTTGATGCAGCAGTGGGTGGAAAAGCAGCACCGAGTCTCTGCTGCCACAGGATCTATCCCTCAACTAGGGGTCTCACATGAATCAGAGTGGTCTTATAAGGAACACGGAGCCGACTGGACGCAAGGGAAATGTAAAACGGGCATTAGACAATCCCCTGTTGATTTGCATATCGAGGGCCTGGAAGAGCCTCCGCAGAAGAACATGACGGAGTTATACTTAGGGGCCTTCTCGGGGGAACAGAGGGCCGTCGGGCATTCGAAGATGTGGAAGAAGGGCGATTTCTTCTATACATATCCCAACCAAATTAGTAATGTACTGTTGTATAGGACAGACAAGGTGTTTCAGATCCGCTCTGCTGGTGAGGGTCTTGTACCTTTAGGTGCTATGTTTGGATCAGATACAACGGAGATGTTTGTAGCGCACCAGATTCTGTTTCATTCTCCCAGCGAACACACCTTTCAAGGAGAAGCAAATAGGAGAGAGATAGAAATGCAAATATGGCATTACTCAAATGACCTTTTGTCCTTGGAGGCCAGCAAGAGCATAAATCTTACCACCTTGCCCTACATGGCCCTTTTTGCCCAGAGCAGTATCAACCTCCCTGATGTGGAAAGGGTTTTGGCCGAAAAAAATACGGGAAAGGATCCGTATTTGCCATCGTCGCACTGGAGGGTTATCTCTCTCACTTTCATGAGCGAGGAGCTGGATCAGGCAAGCCTGGAAGAGCTACGCAGTCTCCCCTCGGAGAGACTCCTAAGAACGTTGCTGATGGCCAATTCAGGCAACAAGCAAGAGGAAGGTAATTCAACAATAATAGTAAATAAAATATGTTAAGAAAGGTATATCCAACGGATGGGACTGATGAGATGGCAAGGCTCCTTTTAAGCGTGAAGCCTTCCTTTGTGGCTGGCTGTTACACGCATTCCCTGTCTCTACAAATCTATAAACATAGTCACCGACATCCTGAATCAGGCCTGAACAGTAACTGCTTACCTACAGCCCTATTTTAGCTAACTATCTAGCTGGTTCATGTTAGTCATATTCCCTTTGTTTTCATTCCTCTTTCAGGCGAGTCAGAGCTTCTTGAGCTGCCCCACCCTCTTAACTTGCAATCCCTGATGATGATGCTACAGCTTACAAACCAGGAGTTTTTTGCCTATGATGGAAGTCATACGATGCCCGGCTGTGAGGAGAACGTGAGGTGGTATGTGGCGCGCCAGCCTTTACCAGTTGCTACAGACTCCATGCTCAGATTTTACAAAATGCTAAACCCAAGGAGTCTCAAGTCCGTTAAGGAAAAGGACGGCAACTTTAGGGAGTTGCAGAACGTGGAGGGCAACATGCATAACGACGGAAATGTATTTTTAGTTCAGGGATTTCCCCTGCAAGTGCTTATTGCGGATAGCTTGGGATTTACAAATATGTCTGACCAGGCAGAGGTTAGTGCTATTTCGTTTCAAGGGTGGTTCAGTGAAAGCAAAGCGACTACTGCGTCGACATGGACTCTCTTGTCAGCCCTTGTCTTGTCACTTGGGTTGGGTCTGCTGGTGTGAACAGACTGACCCTGTGTACCCAGTGGCCACGTAGAATGTACAGCTGCCGTTACTTATCTTGGATTGATTTTTCGTTTTCTATGGGGATATTGGTAAGCAAGAACAAGCTGCCTAAATGTGAATGGAATCCTCGGGTCAGTGGTATTTGCTGATGCTGGCTCAGATAATAACTGTTACTTGCCACTCATTACGTTACTGTTACTTGCCATTCATTACGTTTTGAGAGACCCATTTCCGTCTTTAATGGAATGAATCTGCAGCAAATTCGTCTAAAGCTTGAGCAGGTGAGCCAGCTGCAGATGTCGCTCACCAGGTGCTATGTGGGTCAGAGGCTAGAGGTTTACCACCTAGGGTCTACGTCTCAAGGGCTGAAGGCTTAGCGTTCAATTTGACACTCTTAACGCCTCACGCCAGCATCATCCTCAGAGAACAGCCCCCGAGAGTGTAGAGTTAAGAAATTAACGCAGCCATCCTTCAGCCTGGACTAGTAGTTGAAGCATGCTGTATTACAGCTCCAGCCCATCAGGGCTGAAATACACTTAGGCATTTATCCGGTAAAGTACCCAAAGGTGCGAATATGTGGAGCTCTTCGTAGTATTAGTACGTACTAGATGTTTATTTGATGAGGGGACTCTCTGAAAGTGTTCTGTATATCTAAAGCCAGCCACTGGCTCTTCTGAGAGATGGATATGCCGATGCAAGGAGTAGCTAATGGTCCAGAACGAAAAAGAAAACAGCGCTTTGATGGAGGAAAAACAGACAAGGAAGCTGTACTAGTAACCTGTAATCAGGAAGCCATAAACCCTACGAGATAGTGCAGTTCTAGAGTTAGTTATAAGTAAACGCCATATCCTAAATCCTTGCCCAAAACGAACTAGGACGCAGCCCAGTTCCCTAGTTGCATATGTAAGCGAACGCAGCCCAACAGAGACGTTTACCGGAAGGCACGGCCTCTGGTATTTGCAAGGGGAAGAAACTCTAAACCCCAGGGACACAAATACGCTGCGGGACAGAAGAAAATCTCTCCTCCTTCGATTGACGAAAAGTAGCGAACGCCCTCTTGGGGCAGTCCTTTGGGACCTCAATGGCAGATCCCTTATGTAACATCACTTGGGGCCGAACGACCCCATGCGTACAGAAGGCTTGCTAGCTCACTTGCCATACAGCTACACTGTACACGAGGAAAAATATTAACGAAGGCGGATGGTGGCAGATACACTTCAACTTCTGTGCCGCTTCACTTTTAGCTCCCCAGAAGCGCCAGCACAAAACTGCCATCAAATGCTTAAACATATAGATGCATGCATTAAATAAACAAGCATAATATTGAATGAGCACATCAGCCAAGAGGTAGGAGACATCTGCTGCAAAGGCGACTACGCGGGATACGAAATGCGTCCCCATACTCGCTTTGCATTACGGCAGCGAACCTGCTAATTGCTGTAGCCACAGAAGCTGCTGCTGCCGCTGTTCTTCCTGCTGTTGCAGCTGCTACCCCTGTTGTTGCTGTTGCTGCTGCTGCCTCTGTTCTCCCTGCTGCTGCAGCTGCTACCCCTATTGTTGCTGTTGCTGCTGCTGGTGCTCCATATATTCCGCAAATACTGGCATTATACGATATGCAGGGAGACAAAATGCGCACTATTTTTCTGATGCTGATTCTGTCTCTACCTGTCTCCGTTGCCTTAGACCGGGCTCTGTTGAGCCGGACCTTCCAGATATACCTCCTGCTTCTCTTCCTCTTTCTTGGTTTTACACTTCTTCTTTTCAAGAGCGCGTGTCTTCTTTTCCTGCGCCTCTTGACGAGCTAGCTCCCGAGCGGCTTTTGGCCAGAAGGGATGAGGGTCGGCTCGTTTCTTACACCACAACACGAAAAGCACGACATAGTTGCTGCCGCAGAGCACCAGCATCATGAGACTAGGATAGTAGTAGATGGAGTGAAACACATCCACCACAAGCTTCTGCATCGGTATTTTCAAGAGAGAAAGAAAGCCTGCGATCAGGTGGATGGTCCCCACTATCTTTCCAAAGTGCGAGGAGGAGAA
>JRZD01020247.1:0-14988 GCA_000826945.1 Eimeria nieschulzi
ATATATATATATATATGGACAATATAGAAGCTTGGTAAGTGCAATTGACGATCCCCGCTCACTGCTTTGGCATATACATACCGGAAACCCCACTGTCCAAATATTCTTTACTTAGGCATACTTACAAGAAGTGTAGTAGTTTGTAGTTCCTGCAGCAGTATGGGAGACAGCTGTGGGTGGTTCCACGTAGGGGCTGGCTGAAGAGAAAAGACAAAAGACAGAGCTTCTAAAAAGCACAATAAAAGAATGTTTAAAACCTTGTTAGCTCGATCCTTAGATAAAGATCCAGCTAACGATGGTGCAGAGGGGCGGTACTTCTCATCCCCCAGTGTGCTGTTTATTAATATCTCGACGTATTTTCGTGGCCTCGTTAAACAGCGGTTACTCAAAGCTGACATACCTTCGACATAAGAAGGATACGATGCTAATTCGGCTGCAGCGCGAGTCGGAGTGGAATAGGTCTCAGATGTCACGGGTTGTGAAAGCATGTTCCTCACCATCTCACGCCCACTGACTGCACACACCCACAAGTGCTCAAGCAACGTCTCTGGTTGTGTTGCACTCGTCATGGGAGAAGACACACATTATTATATATAGGATATTAGTTAAATATGCACGTCTGTCTATAACGGTCTATCTATGAGCTTCCCTCTACACGAAAGTTGCAAAGGTAAAACAAATGTAAAGATATGAAGGTTCGTTTCGTTCGTTTCAGCAGAATTTGATCACACTGGCTCACCCGCAGGAAATATAGCAGACGGGTAAGATGTGCCATCTGAGAGCACTACCTGATAAGAGCTCGAGGCCCCCGCCATAACAGTGGGATCTCCTTCCTTGGTTAAAACGTAACTGTTTGTATACGCCTCTGGGAAAATAGAGCCCATTGCTGGTTGCGTCAATGATGGGCGGTGGTAGTCTTCCATGGTGCTAACCACACGGCGTTCAAAATGTTCGCCAACTGTGCCAACATGCGAGTCGTGGGAGATCCTAGGGCGGACGCTACTGATAGCACCTCTGGTCTCTACTTCAGGTGGTGTGGACGGTCCAGAAGCAGATTGTTCCTCTGAATGTACACCCTGGATACCAGCAACAAAAGCTTCCAGGCTTGCAGTCAGATTTAAATCCCTGGATTCAGGATCTTCGGACGGCTGACGTTGATCTGAAGAACCCCCTCGCCGATGCTTCGCTGGGGTGGTATTCCGTCCAGATACGGTTTTACTGATGGAATGTTCGTTTGGATACTTGAGACGATGCCGTTCCTCGGGGGAACGCACTTCCTGTGTGATGTTGGCGGTTCCCACTGAGTTAATCGAAGCAAGCGACGGGAGATCTGGGGCTGGAGGTAGAGGCGACGCGAACATCTTTCAGTAGGAGCCTTCACATCAGTGGTGAGCTTCGGTGTCAGCAGCCCGTTGGGGATGATTCTGGTGAAGGCAAGCTGGTAAGTGACATGGAGTTAAGCAAAGTCATGCGGCGGGTTCCTTAAAGTTTCAATGGAAAATCGGAAACATGTAAAATATTTGGTGCCAGCAGACAGTCAGAAGTCTAGCAAGGAAGTTTGTCGATCACGAAGCAGGTGACTGCGTGCTCTGGGCTCTGTTGTGCTGGGTGGATTTCTGGAAGAATGAGCCACGGCTAACTCTCAAGTCAACGTTTACTCAGAACAAAAAAATTATTAAACCCTCATGGTGCTGTACAGTTTCCAGGGTAGAGAAAACAATGTTTCAGTATAGGCGACCAGAGAACTCTGTTACAAACGCACTGAATTCCGGCTGTCACGCACTCCCTGGCAGGAGGAACAGATACAGAGTGCTGCTCTACCCGTATGTAATATTATTAATGTGAAAGGGTCACAGTCATGGTTGGACAAGTTTCCACAATGCCTCAGCAATGCGATGTGCAGTTTTGGTCCACTCCAGCCCCACCCTGCACTCAACTCGCAAAAGTTCTCACCATAAACGGGAGCGCCTCTTCAATATTCAGAAGAGTATGTCAGAGCATCTACAGAATAAAGATATTTGGAGCGGGATCTCAGCTTGAGGGATTCCTAGGAGATCGATCCAAGACGTGAGACTGAACGAACCATATGCGGCCCGCCAAACTGACATCTGCCCAAAGCACATGTCATCAGCAGGCATCAAAGACTCAGAAGAACCAAAACTCGCATACCTTGCAAAAATTTAGTAGCGTGTAAACTGTCTTGCGCCGGTAGATATAACAGACCTTGTTTAGATATATTTTTACAACCGTAAATAGGATGTCTCTATTTTTGTCCGCAAAGAAGCAGGAACGCGACCTGGGACCCCCTGTATGCATCTTTCTGCTTTGCGTGTGCAATTCGAACCTAATCTAAATATTTTCTTAGCCCGTTTGCATAATTTTTGTTTACGAAGTGTGAACTATGAAAGCACTGTACCTCACAGTGTCGATGCTGGTCTGAGGTTATGCCAGCGGCCACTCTTACGTATGTCACAACGCTCAGTTTGCTTGTTACATATGGTATGTGTATGGTAGCATGTTGATGCACGTGCTCCATATTGTAGTGGTCCTTTCTGTCCGACATAACTTAGAATTGTCCTACATCCTACTTAGTCCCGAATTATTTCTAATTGAAGTGATACGTGAACCCAACTTCTGCCCTATGCAGGAGGGGTCTCGCATGGCCTGGGATAACAATGTATTAGAATACGCCATTTAATGACATATTAAAGAGAATAGTTTCCGGTCTATGGATCTCTTTATTTATTTCTTTCTTTGCCATAGGTCAGCCTGAGAGGTAACCTCAGGCCTATGATCTTTGGTGTGCAGGAGTTCTCTGGTGCGCCTCCTGCAATTCGGCAGCCTCCAGCTAGCTCACTGTAGGAGCTACACTTAGTTCCGTACCCGAACCCTAGATACCTCCCAAAAACCAGGAGCGCTAAGCTCAATGCCACTTAAGGCTGAGTAAGAGTAGGAGCCCAAAAGAGGTGACAGGGAGGGAGACCCGCAGGGAGCCGGCAATATCTTTAAGACAAGGCACGAGGTCCCTTAAGTCACTGTTAATTAAGTGTTAAGCCTAACTAACTTTATTCCTTTCAACCTTAACTTAGGCTAACCAGAAACGAGCACGGCACAGGCTAGGGCTTTGACTCAGCCTGAGCCACAAGTGTACTTAAGTTCACAACACATCGAGTTCATCGATTTATGCCAGGACGGGCGAGAGGTGCATGGGGACCTTCGACCCTGAGATATCCAGGAGATATAAGAAGCAGACCTTTTGCAGTCCTACGTTGCAGGACCAGTTCGAGAAGTTTTCAGATTTTGAAGAATTGAGATCTCCCAGAAAAGGAAACGTCCAGACAGGACTTCGATGGCCCGCATCTGACTGCAGCCCCACTCCTCCCGGTATACAACAATCATGGAGCCACACAAAACCCAAAACCAGCACATCCCGATCACCAAGAGTACAAAGCTCGAAGCAACTTAAAAGGCTGAATAAGGCCGATGCCCAAAAGATGTGACAGAAGGGGGGCCTTATAGGGTCGGTCACATCACCAGCAGCCATAGGTATAAGGATACCCCTGAGGCTGAGCTGTGGCAAGGAGATAACAATAGAGAGATCCATTGACCGAAAATGGCGCTTGTTAAAATGCCGTCAAATGGCATATTTTAATACTTCGTGGCATCGTGCCATGCGAAATCACCCCTGCATAAGACAAGAGTTGGGGAGTTACAATATCAAAGTTGGAGATAAATAACAAGCAACGATCTCTGCAAGCTCTTCTGGTTAAAAATGACCTGCTCGCTTTTTTCAAATTAAAAAACTTGAATTGGAGGTAGAACAAGTAGGAGACCCAGCCCAACAGTTCCACAGGGAGCCAGGTGCATTAAGAATGTGCTATCAAGATAAGATACAGGCCTCGGACTTGGTAATTGCTTCTCAGAGACAGCATTTAGACCAACAGAACGCCAAAATTAAATAATGGAAGCGTCGATTGATTGCATTTGAGGGAGAACAAAAGGCACTCTCTCTATGCCTCTCTATCTCTCCTTTTGCTTTTGCTGTCTTTCTGTGTCTCATCTCCTAGCTCCCCCTCCAACAACCTACACCTATTCAGCACCTTATACTAGCAGCCTGAAATATTCCTAGATGGCTATAGCCTACGCCGACGGTGGATGCGCATGACGGGACTTGGTCTCCCTTTCATAAGAGCTTAAACAAGATCTGTCTTTGCCTCGGGTCTCTCTCCTAGCCCTATGGAGTTGTTGGTTTTGGTGGCCGCAAGGTGATTCCGTCAGGCGTGGGAGCGAACAGTCATTGTGCTACCTCAGTCTGCTCGCCATACCCCACAGTAGATGCTCGATACCGCTCCGATGGTCTGCCAAAATTAAGGATTATCTTTAGCTTCTATCTATGCATGGATAAGACTAAAATAAATGTCAGGAGCAGAGCTAAATGCCTGTGGGAGCAGTCTAGAAAAGATTAGTTGTGCAGGCCAGCATGTCTCTGAGAGTGGATCAGCCCTTTGATTGCTGTCTCCTCCAAGGCCTCCTTACAGTACTTGTTTTTTATGCGCAAAATTCTTTTTCTTTGGAACAAAATCTTATTTTATTTGCTTTTGAGTATTGGACCAGGTGCCAGCTTGGCACTTCTCCTGATAGGTTCCCCTATCACATACAGCATTCCAGTGCGGCGAGCAAGATTGTGGCTTGCCGTAGTCTCTGCATTACGCTAAAAAAAGGACCTTTTTTTATTTTGCTCGGTTTTTCCAAGGCGATTACACGGTCACCTATAGTTCTGTCTCGAACATGGAACCCAAAGACTCATCCCTGCAGGGGAGGGGCTGCCTCACTTGGTTTACTTCTTCAGTTAAAGCTTTGATGCCTCGCAGCGATTTGCCGGGGGCCAACCAGAAGACGCCGTGGGGCTTCAACAGATACGCTATCTTGCTCATATACCTCTTCTACGTGTTCCTCACGGGATGCGTCTATTTCGGGTGGGCTCCGATCTCCTCAATGCTCCTTAGAGCGGAGAGCTTTTCCTACATGTGCGAAAAAGATGAATCGGGGAAATTTGTCAAAGATATGCGCGAGGCAGGCGAGAACCACATCTGCAACGAACAGGAGGCAGCAGTTCAACATCTCTACACCATCACTCTCGCCGTCCATACGACAATGAGTTCTGTTGCGGGTACCACAATGGATATCGCAGGGCCTCTAGTGACAGCCGTTTTGGGACAGCTGTTCAATTTCGCTGGCTGGGCTTTGCTCGCGAGTAGTCATACAGTGGGCAATACTGCTTTGTATGCAGGCTTTGTCTTCATTGGCATGGGTGCCGATATGGGTTTCTTGCCTACGCTGTGCATAACTCGCATCTTCCCTGGAAGTGCAGGGCTGAGCATTGCGCTGCTTGGGAGTGCGGCATCTGCTTCCTTCTCCATCCCGCTTATCTTGGAGTCTATCTCCAAACGTATCGACTATGATTCTGTCTTCTTCGATCCCAAAAGCGTGTTCTGGGCATATGCGGGCATGGGACCTGGTCTCTGTTTACTTCTGTCTCTCCTATTCATTCCCAGAAGTGGCTTTAAGGATTTCCGGGATGAAAGTAAAAAGGAAAGCACGTCAAAGAATGTTGAGACGTGCAAAGGGTGCGATGGGGCGGGTATTTGCGCCCACTGCGCCGACCCCGCTCCGGGCGATTCTCGCTGTGCAATTCCAGGATCAAGTTTCTGGAAGCAGTTGTTCTCGGCCAAGTATATTGTGCTTACGGCTTACTTTGTGGGTGTGGGCTGGGCTAGCTCTTTTTACCAAGAGGCCCACAACCGTCTGCTCTCTAGAGCAGTTAGAGATTTCTTGAAAATTATGCTTCCTTTGTCCTTCATTCCGTGCATAATATGGGGCTATCTGGCAGATCGGTGGGGCATTATCCGCGTGCTGTTCGTCACGAACACCACCGGACTCTTCATGTACCTGTTCACTTTTGGCAACGTCGAATTTCTCGGCTACTTTTCCGTTTTGTGTTTCACGAACTACATGTCCATCTTTACTTCTCAAGTCTTTGTGTATATCGAGCAACACTTCACCTACGAACACTTTGGCAAGCTCATCGGTATCATTCAAATGGTTGGCGGTTTGATGTCACTTGCCTGCAACCCACTCTACTCCAAGGTTGCCTTGAATGAGAACAATGGCCTCAAAGTCGTGCAAGGCATCATGGTAGGGTTGTTTCTGCTCCAGTTCGTCTGGATCGTGACTCTGACTTGGCTGGGTCGGCATGACAAGAGCCCTGCACAGATTAGGGCCAAGCCGGATTTGGACTTGCAACTCACCGATCTGGCCGTTACGCCTGACCAGCCGGCCTCTACTCATGGACTTCAAGAATCTATACCATAGGCCGTATGCTCATGCACTTCTGGCCCAACGGTTTTGTAGGTCAAGCACTCCGAAGGGCTAGAGTCCCCATCGTCAGGACCCAAGTAGGTGTCTTTACTGCTTTGACTCATAGGGATCATCATTGTGTTGAGGCTGCTTTTCTGGGTACAACCCCCTGCAGAAGGCCGTTATCTTCTGCATCGTAGCCAATGATTTGCGTTCCATTGTCCCCTTGAGATGAGCCTTTTTGTTGGGGCCGCATTCCTTTCTTTTGTCCGTTCCAGAGGCGTTGGCCAGTTGCAGGGCTTATGAGATAACTGCATTTTAATAACATGCAGAAATGAATTATATTATCACCTCATCAAATACTCGCTTGAAACTTTTAAAAATGAATTATTGGACGAACTTGCGGCAAAATAACTCTAGAGATGTTCTTAAAAGATTTGATGTAAATCTGACATATTTAAAACAATTGGTTGTGAGCTGCACGATGGTTTTAGGATTTCGATGCCCAAACCTTGGCAAGAATCCCGGTTTTCAAACGTAAGTGCAACTCGCATGGACTGCATTATTTTGCGTAGGCCAGTGACCCGTTTTCCTTTCCGAAGGCGGCTAAGAACTAGGTAGGTGGCAGATTCAAAATGGCTTTTCAAGTTGCAACACCGCAGGTTGGTACTGTGGGAGAGGCAATCCTATTTGTTGTCTACCTACCCGCCCATATAGATCTCCACTAAAAAGGGAGGTAGTTAGCAAAGTTGCATAACAGAAAGGGAGACTTTTTGACAAATAAATCCTCGGGAAAAGGCAAGAAATAATAATCCTTTTTCTCAGTACCTGCGCTACTGCACTAGGCAGCAGAATTCACAGGGAGGCAAGAAATAATAATCATTTTTCTCAGTACCTGCGCTACTGCACTAGGCAGCAGAATTCACAGGGTGGAGTAGTTTGGCTGTTGGCGCTGCCAACAGCCACTGTTGAGGACGGGTCAATAACCCGTACCACGTCCTACGGGCTGTATAAGCAGCCGCTCAAAATTTGGCGCGCGTTAATACTCTATCATCAACAATAATGCCCTCAAACTGTTACGTACTATGAACAGGCGGTGGGAGCACACATTGGAGCCCTGGTGATCATAGCTCCACGTGAACTACGCCAAAAATGATCTATAATATAAACAACAGGATGCACACAGTGACGAACTGTGCAGCAGGCGGTACATCCTCGCGTTTTCATAAAGCAACTCCCTGCGCCCTCAGTAAAGAGGAACAAGAAATCGTCTTTAATTCATTGATTGTAAAGGCACGTCCACGATTGCTTCCTCTCTGGGCAGTTGCTCCCCATTTTGCAGCCGCCAGAGGAAAACAAGCCAAATGTACTGTGCCGCAAGGAAGCCGATGAAAGTCTTGGTAACGAAAGCCAGCGAAACCAGGTGAGACACAGCAACTGCGGAGTACATAGGATTGCAGAACAGTGCCAGCGCCCCACCGATCAGCTGCAAAGAACCAATAACCTTCCCGAAGTGGTGGGGGGGAAAGCGCCTTTGAGCGTACACAAAGATCTGGCTGGTGAAGATTGAGATGAAATTAGTGAAGCAAAATACCGAGACGTAGCCCAGCCATTCCTTGCCCGAGAGTACGCATGCATAGGCCATGAGACCATTTGTTGTAGCGATTGTCATGGCAGCAATAATACCCCACATGTCTGCCACCCAGCCCAGCGCAGCACACGGCACGAAAGACAGAGGCAAGGCCACCTCTAGTGCCCTAACCACATTGGGACTGAAATAACGGCTAGAGGCCTCTTGATAAAAAACCACGGCACTCGAAAAAACAGAAAAATACACGGCTACAAGGAGGTACTCCAAGGAAAAGATATACGGCCAAGCTTGTGCGTGGGCGACGGCAGTGTCCACTGGCTTCGTTCCATTTCCATTTGCTGTATCTATCTCTGCTGCGTCTAGCAGCTCCTCGTACCGCTGCTGTGAAGAGCCCGCTTCTGTGTCTGTGGCCTCATCTAAAAAGCCCGTGCTGGGCAGGAAGAGAAAAGTTAGCAACAAACACACCCCTGGCCCAGCTAGCGCATAACCCCATAGTATGTTCAAGGGCTGTTGCAGCTTCATCCGATCAGCCATGTCGTCCAGGAACAGAGGGACTCCGAAAGAGGCCGAAGCAGCACTGCCTAAAACACAAATAACAAACCCACTGTGATGTGGGAAGAGACGCGAGCTGCTGAGAATAGGAAGGAAAGCTGTGTCTGTGGCTGCACCCAGGAGGGCAAAGCCAATGTACAAGAGCACATCGCCAAACCACTGGCTGGCGGCGAGACACACATTTGCTAGGACGTTGAGACAATACCCTAAAACTGCTGTATATCTAGGGCCCAGAGAGTCCATCATAGCGCCAGCAAAAAGGCTAGCAGATGTCATTGTAAAGAGAGTGATAGAGTACAGGTGCTGCACTGCAGCCTCCTGTGCGTCGCAGATAGCCAGCTGACCACTGGCCCTCCCATCGTTGACGAAATTTCCTTCTGCGTCCGTAGGGCACATGCTGGAGAAGCTCTCGGATTTCAGCATCATCGCAGCAAGAGCCGCCCAACCGAAGTAAATGCTGCCAGTCAATAAACTCATTGTCGTTGTCGCTAATACCACAAAGTAGCGAGGGGCACAGCAACAGCAACCCCTCCACCCCCCCAGGCGCCACCACGGCGTCCCATCCCCACGACCGCATGCAATCGGACGAGCGAAGATCGCCATTGAAAGAGCCTAAAACAAGTACTAACGTTAATGGGAGGGCAGAGAGGTGCGCTAGGCGCTGTCGTTGCAGAGCGCATCACCCCACAAGGGGGTGAAGAGCCTCCATCTGCTGCTGCGTCAACACAAAGGTGGTAGCTCTATGAGAGGGAAATAGGGTGGGAGAAGATATTGCCCGTATAAAAAAAATAAAAAAAGTAGAAAAAACGGGAAAAGAATAGCGAAAGGGAAATGGACTGAAATAAAGCTAGAGAAAGACGTCTTAGCGTTCCATAGACTGTCGCACTCCCATGTAAACACGATGGTAGGAAGACCCCTGTATACAGTTTAGGGTTTTAAAGACGTTGTTCTTAAAAAAATCATCTAGAGATATGAAAGCGACCTAAAAATTTAATTTTCTCTCAGAAACGCCGAAAAGGGAAAGCATCGACGGGAAATCCTAACCTGCAAAGAGGGGAGGTTGCGTTCAGGAGTCTCACAAAAGTAATCGATGAAAAAATAACCAAGAAGAGGTAACTTTGTCGGAGCCAAGACAAGACGAAGGAGAAGAAAACATGGAGAACCAAGCTGAGAGCATCGCATGCAAGGAAGGGGGCCTGCTGTGTAGCGAGTCGGCTGCAGACAATCCACCAGAGAGACCTCATCTCAATTTCTGTTCTTTTGAAAGTACAACGCACAACAATATACGTGTAAATACTTTTGAGCTTTTCGATACGCCATAGGGAAATCCTGTAGTGTACAAGCTCCCGCGAGTCAAGCAGCTGAGGGCTGACCAAACCGCTCATGAAACTGTTGATGTATCAGCAACAACCTGAAATATGTCTTGTTTGATCTAAATTTCTTACAACTAGCTTATCAGCTCTGTGAGGCTAGATGTGGGAGGACGGCGGAGTCCAATTTACGGCACCCCTCCCCTCCCTTTCAATCAGTACAAGAGAGGCTTTTCCAACATGTTTCTGAACCCCATGACATAATCCGATGAATGGAAGAAGGTTCTTTGGGTTTTTTCCTTTTGTCTTAGCCACGGCGTAGCATCTTCGCCTATGGGCGCTACTTCTGCCATTTACGCAGCAGCCTGCCTCTGGACCAGCGGCTGAGGAAACAAGAACTGCGCATTTAAGAAGTTCTTTACGCAAGCGAAGATGCAGCAGCAAACCCAGCAGGCAAAAGAGCAAGATGGGGTATTGGAATCCCTTTGGGGGGGAGCAGGAGGCCTTCAGGGCTACATTTCTCTCACGAAGCCCCTCGTCCCCCAACACCACCAACAGCAACAGTCGAAGGAACAACAGCAAGAATATGCCCTTGCCAATGAGGAGGCGGATTTTGTATATAAGGTGTATCTATACGTCTCAGCCATCGGCTCTCGTACATTAGTGTTCGGTGTCTCAACACGTCATTGCCTTCATGCTGCTTTGTATTTCTCTCTTCCTGTTTTTCTGCTGGATTTGCTTTTTCGTAGGGAACGTTTTTTTGTTTATCGACTCTTTTCTTCGAAGAACGAGATACACAACAAATGGAGCAACTCCAAAGACCCCTACAAGAGTACTCAAACCCGCAACCCTGTGCTTGTCGGGGCCTTCGCATGGCTTGGCCTCCCTACCCTTGACGCAAGGCATGGCAAATACGATCGTTCAAGGCCTAGGGTCTAGGGTGTGGGTTTTATGCAGGTTGGATTCAGTGTTGGTTCCTCTTTCTGCGGCTCTTCATTTCTTTCGGGGGCTGGAGGAGAAAACCAGGCAGCTGCGCCTCTCGAGGGAAAAGCTGCTGCAGTCGAGCTCGGGCTTACAGGGCGCCCTTAAGCATTTGCTACAGAGACAAACTCAGGCAGAAGTAATCCCCAATTCGCGGTTCTTTCCCTTGAAGTTCATATGTGTTCCTCAGCACATGCTAACAGCTCCCTGGTTGCAGCTGCTGCATCCGCTCTTGCGTGTATCTCATCCCTCTTTCTCCTGCAGCGTCAGCATCTCTTCGTGCATCTTCTCTCCTTTTCAGTTCAAGCCTACCTGTGTACTGTGCAAGTCTCTCTCTGTATATCTCCTGGCGTTTTTTCTTCTCAGGCGCTCTCTAAACGGATAGAGCAGCGGCTGCGCCATTACACACAGCTTGAGTGTTTGACTCAGCAGCTGCGAAACCCTCCGGTGGTTGTGGGGGGGGGCCTCGGGGCCCGCCAGGCCGTGGAAGTCTCGGCGATCAAAAAGGCATTGAACCAGATAGAAGAGGCTCTGCAGTTCTTTGCTTCGCACCTCGATTACAGAGATGTACGTGAGGAGAGAGTGAGGGTGCTAAAGGAAAAAGAGAGAGCAGGCGGCACTTCCTTGCTGTGGCTTGCTAGCTAGACGTCTTTTCCTTATGAATCTGACTCCTCACCCATTCCTGACGCCCCCCTCTCTTTTTCCTCGAACACCCTCGCTCCCTTCTCTCTTTCCTCTTGTCTCCTCTCCCTCCTGCTAATACTGTTCCTCTTTGTCCTTCCGGTCCTTCCTCCCTCTGTCTTCTTTTTTATAATAAGTGTAAAGAAATATGCAGAATTTAACCGCACAGCCTGTCTCTTTTTACACCCCATCTGGGCTGTTATTTACAGGCTGAGACGAACCTCTGTGCCTACGAGGCCTTGCGGACTCGATGCTTGTCTATCCTTCTCTCCGCTGCGTTGCAACACATGCGCCACACTGAGGATCTGCTGCTATCTCGGCTGCGAGAGAAGCAGCAGCAAAAGGAGCAGCAGCATCAAGGGGAGGAGGAAATGGAGGGTCTTGATCTGTTCACCTTACATGTTCAGTTTGAAGTGTTGATGACCGCTACTCGCCCTGTCATGCAGATACTGAGAGAGAAACAAAGTTTGGGCCTCAGCGACGCCTATCACCGGTTAGCTGCCTGGTTATCTCGATAGCTGGCTTGCTGCTTATCTATCGGCCCATCCTGTTTAGCCTATTCGTGTCTCATTTATTTAGATGTCTCTTCTTTTTATATTCTTTTGAAGCTCTCGTTCGTCATGCACGCTTGAAGATTAAGTTTGTTAGTTTGCTCAGGACTCTCCAGCAACTGGGCGAGCAGTACTGCGCTATGCGGCTACGCCTCGTTCTCCCCGCTCTCAAGAAACATCTGCAGGTAACGAGGAAGTAGAAGAAAATAGAGGAACAGACGCAGAGACACGGAGAGATAGAGACAGTGAAGGAGAGGGGATGAGAAGGGCGCTGCTACACAAAAAACAAATGCAGAAGAACTGAACTACAGATACACACAGGACGGATAAGAAGGCCTGCAGCTGCAGCTCGCTGGAGTGCCGATACAAACGTCCCAGAGAAACGGCGAGAGCTCAGATACACCCAAAACCCTTTTTTGGCTTTGTGGTCACTTTCGCCTCGTTACACTGCCTATCTTTATTGGTGTACCGACACTGGTTGAGGATTCAGGATTTATGATCGTGTCTCCGCAGCAGCAACAGAAGAGGCAGCAGCAACAGCTGTTGGGTTTGTGGAGTATGCGCAGCATCTGATGCTCTCCAGCGACACATTACCTCAAGCGGCACGGGCTGTGGCTAGCAGTGCCTTTTCTGTTTTTGGTTTGGAGTCTCGCCTTTTCAATTCATTCTCGATTTCCGCCCCCCACGAGGTTCGCAAACCCTCAACTCTAGGTGTATTTCTAGCCATGGGTTTAGAAGAAAAACTGCTCCTCTCTGATTTCTCGTCGATTAATTCTGCGGTCTCTCTTGTCTCTAGGGGTCCTTAAAGACACTCCTTGAGGGGCTCGCTGCCGCCACCTATGACGAGCTTTGTCCTGCCGTCTTGGCCTGCAGCAGCGTCGAGGATCTCTGGTATAACGCTGCTGCTGGCTCAGTGCCGCTGCTTTCTTCTGCGCCTACTGCTGCTACTGTACGTCCTGGTGGTGCCTATGTACGCCGTGTTGCTGCGCATGTTGCTGCCGCTGCGTGCAGCGATATTAGGGAGACGTTATTGCTAGAGATGGTGGCCGGGCAAAGTTCCTCTGAGGACTTGGTGCCTCTTCTACAGAAGATATATCAGCTTATCACTGTGAGCATGTCACTGTTGTCATGTGCCTGTCTCTGTATCTGCATGCGAGTTTTGCTTTTCTCCGCCCTGTGTCTCCATCTGCATTTGTTCTTTGGCCTTAGAACAAGGTAGATAGAAGCTTAAGAGTTAGAGAGCAAAAGACACTCGCCACCCTTTTTCTTGTTGCTGCTGCTATTGGTCTAGGCATTGTTTCCGGTAGTAGTGATGTTCGGGTGTATCCTTGAGGCCGCCTTTCTCTTTCTCAGGACGTACAAGAGAGACTTTTCTTTCGCCTTGAAGTAGCAGTCGACGAGGAGATCAGGCGCTTCACCCTTAGCCCCCAGCAACTTACAAGGTGCTTCAGCACAGCCAGAGCGTGAAAGCCGACTCTCTGGCTCTTCTTGCCGTCTTCTGAGGTTGCCCAGCGTAGCAATCCCGAGCCACACAAGCAGGAACTTAGCGAGGGTAGGACGCAGAGCAAAACAGCAGAAGTTCGAGGGAGGAGCAGGCGGAGACAGCCAAAGAGGATGAAAAACAAACAATACTCTGTTTTAGGTTGCCTTGCAGGGATTGGCTGCTGAAGCAGACGTATCCACCGGTGCGTCGCGCGCTGCATCTGGTGTTGCTACTGCAACAGCGCAGCACTCGAGACAGACAAGGAGGGGGCTTTTCTGCGGCAGCAGAAGATCCATTCGATGCAGCATGCAGTGATGTCGTGGGGGCGTGTCTCTCTTCTTTAAACGCGGCCTCCCGTGCCGTCTCTGCTGCTCGCACCCGCTTTTTTGTGGCCCCCGCGCAAGGAGACAATGCTGCAGCTGCAAGCAACGTCGAGGTAGGGTCTCTAAGCCCCTGCACCCAAACGCCGTTCTTGGGTTGCCTTGTGCAGCAACAGCTGATTAAGTTCAACCGTCCCACGGGTTTGATTTTAAAGTTTAGTTGCGGTTTGTTTCAGGTGTCGCTGATGGTTAGCCTTTTCTTAATCAAGAACCTGACTTTCCTTCAGTGCGTCCTGCCGCCTTCCGCTTTCGCCGTTCCCCTACCATGCGAGCGTCCCGTTGTCTTTTGCTCTGCCTTTCTGCGACTTTCTGCTGTTTCTGTTTTTCTATTTTTCTTTCTCCCACTATCGCTTTCAGCGACGTTTTGAGCTCGTACGAAAGTCGCTTCGTTCGGAGCGAGAGAAAACTCGCCTTCCCTGGCGTAAGCCTCCAAAATACCATCCCTATTCCGTCTGTACACCAGCCCGCCGTAAGTACTAGCACTGCTGCTGCCGCTACAGGTTATACTGCTGCTTATGTTCGGCTGCTGCTGCGGGTTATTTGCTGCATCTGCTGCTACAGGTTGCTGGCTCCTTTTTCCATTTGCTTCGTCTGGGGAGCGCAGCAGCAGCAGAAAAGCAGGAGAATAAACCACAGTCGGCTGCAGTTGCTGCTGCTGCTGCTTGGCCTCCCTCATTTCCATGGAGTGTCTCTACCCCACAAGAGGAAGGCTTTTTTTTGTCCCTTCTTCCTCGAGTTTCGGAGACTACTTTTAACGCAACAGCAGCAGTGCATGCAGCGCTCGTTGCTGCATGCAATGACTTCGTTTCAGCCGCCATTGCTTTGTGTTCGTCATTTCTCCGGTTCCTCACCGGTTTTTCTTCCCTCCCGCATCCCTGTTTCTCCTACCCCATCCGTGGATGTCTTGTGCTTTCATCTTTTCCTCCAACATCGTCACTTGCAAATGGTGTTCTTAGTCTTTGTCTATATTGGACGGTCGCGTTCTCTTCCTGTATCTGGTCTCTTTATCTGCTGGTGCTGTGCTCGTATCTGCATCCCCCTCACACTATCTCTCTCTTTGCCTTCTGCGACTCATCGTCTTTCTTTCTTATTCCTTCTGGTT
>JRZD01020248.1:0-14983 GCA_000826945.1 Eimeria nieschulzi
CAACGCCACATCCTCCATTCGCTAAGGCAGCTCCTGCTCCAGTGAGACGTGCGGTGGCTGGTTAGTCTGTGCTTTTGGACCCAGTTGGGTTGGCTACTTTGCTCTTTTGTGCTTTTGTGAAATGCTTCGGGACGAGTCCGTCCCTTATGGAACAGGAACTGTTTGGCCGGCTGTCTGTGGCCCTCAGAAATCATCAGCTTACTTACCTTATCTAATTAGCATGTTTAAGGTTTTGTCCTGACTCGGGACTCGAGCCATGTGCGTTGTACCAAGACCACGTGCTTCAGATACCACGGCGGGGCACCTAGTGGTTTCGCTTATCTTACCCTGGGAATTCTGGAGACACGCGCTTGTGGGCAAGGAAGGTCCACGCCGTTCTGGCTCAAGACAGAGGGAAGAAACTCACTAAAGGAATGGTAGCCGACTATTCGATTGCACTTGCGCATCAATATCCTCTCCCAGCTGTTTCATTGAGCTGCCGTTGTCGAAGGAGGGTGATGAAGTTACCAAGGATTATTCCTGTCACTGCTGTAACATGATTTTTCTCTGTGTTTGGTGTATTCTTTATGCGTCAGGTGCTTGTTGGTCTAAGTGCCCTAATGTGTAGCTTATGTGAGTTCATAGATGGCGGCGTCATTGTTGAGACTATTAGCAGTAGCTTAGTCCTTTGATTTTGCATTTGGTGGTGCTGCTCAATCTAACAGTGCATAATTTGTGTATGCACTATGTGGATGGGCTAATAAGCAAGATGTTAGTATACGGCATTAACTCTCAGTTGAGCAGGTTACGGATGCTTTTTCTGGGCAACGCTTTAATTCCTACAACACGTAAGTGTGGGTCCCTCCCTATGGTGTTAAGGCGGAGACCACGAAAAGGACACTACAAAAGCTCTATGCGATTTCATGCAATACTCACTATATGTAGACTGTCTAGCCAGCGTAGACCATGTGTCAGTTACCCCATATCCACATGCTCATACTATACCTATATTATAATATATAACCCTCATCCAGTACATTACAACTCGCTTGTTTACGCTTGGTTGTTTGCGGGGTCACCAGAGCTTATACTTGTCTATGGGAACGCTTTCAACTCTTGGGGCTGCGGCTACTGCACACGTTAGGGTGTCACTCCTGAGGATATCTGGTTGAATATATTCGGTTGTTGTAGAAAAACAGGAAACACGGTAAAGACAATTTTAGTTACCTGCTCATTTCTGTCTCTTTCAGGTGAGCACTGGAGACTGCTGGTAACTATCCCCGCATCACTTCGGGCTCCCACAGAGCAAGCGTAGTTAGTTATTTTGAACGTCGAGGCATTTCTTATTGCTTGCTTCGCACGGCCATTACTGAGTATTGTAGTGCCGGAGCATTTGGAGGGATATCGCATCGGGTTGGGACCTCGCCCTGTCGTCCTCTATACTATCATTGACATCACCTTTGTTTTCGTTGTCCATTAACTCGGCGTCTTTTTTCATGAATTATTCCTTTTTTTCTTCTGGTAATTCATCTGCTGTCCTTCGGCCTGCCCACCTATGTGCAAGGCTCTGGAGAAAGCTTTACCCTGTCGTCGTCTTTTTCTACACTTCCAACCGTCTTACCTTCGTCCTCTGATGTATTTCTCCACCAATATTGCATGCAGTTTACAGGCTGCTGCGTGGCCTTTTGTTCTAATCGGCGACTCCGGTCGTTTCTAGCGAGGATTTCCGTTACTCTTAATGTGGTGGCATTTGGGCTAGCGTGCAACGGCCTCGAATGAAAAGGCCTGCTACGCTGGGCCGGCTTCTCTTGTCATACTCCCAAAACGGATTTTCGTGTATATAATGATTCCTGCATGTTCTATGTTGTTTTTTAGACTGGAAATGCGTGGACCTCCTGCACCAGCGGAGGAGCCAAAGCCCTCCGAGGCACCACCCCAGCAACCGGTCACGGAAGCACATGAAGAGGCATTCGACGAGCCGGACGACGAGCTCGAGGAGTTCGATGAGATAGGTGGGCCGACATCAGCGATCTGACCTCAGTGGCCACACAGTGTTCCTTAGGAGCCCCTGCCTAATACTTTCGATAAACCCTTATAAGGGAAGGCCTCCCAAGGGTCCCCAGGAAGTCGGACTCCACTCTCGCTGCAGATTTTATGCGTTATGACTGTCGCTTCTGTAGCGTCGGCCTTATATGGCAACGGTGGTGTAACTTGCTGGTGTGCTGCTGGGGAGATGGGGTTAGAGGGTTAGGAAGAAGTTCTTCTCCTTTTGATGGACGTGCATGTTTTTGCCGCACGGATTTTGTCAGGGGGAGACGTGCCAGTAGACGCTGAGGTGAAGCAGTGGAGTGAGGATTGGGATGCAGCAGGTGAGGCCTCCCCTCCTACTAGATTGTTTTTAAAGAAGCTCTCTTGTTTCTTCATTAGTTGTATTTATTTATATTTGGAGCCCCTTCTCGTAACGGCATGCTTCTGTTGTTTGCAAAGCAGACCGTTTTGTCTGTTCAGAATTTCAGGTTTTCTTTTTGCACTTGCCTGTTGGCTGCAGGGTGGGACGATGAGGACCCAGACGACGAGTTCTTGGAGCGTCTGCAGCGCGAGCTTGAAGCCTTTAAGACAAACTACGCAAACAAAGTACCACAGCCACGCAAGGCTGCCTGAGGCCCCCAATTCGGCCCAGCGATTATTAAAAGAGGCTTTTCATTTCCCAACTCCTCGGGATATGTGGAGGGGCATCTCGCAAGTTGGGGATGCTCCATCAGGCACCTTATGCAAGAAGACAATGAGGGATCCTCGGTACTTGGTGCTGATGCGTGATAAGGTCCGCATGCCAACTTCTGCCGATATGTGGAGTTTCTAGTAAGGGACCAGCAGCACCTGATAGTCATAGAAAACCCTATGCTTTTCATCAGTAGGGAATCTGCTTACCACTGTCCATTTAGGATGACAGAAACAGAAAATGGGTTTTTGTTCCTAGGCATAAATTGTGTTTTTTAGCTGCAAGTCCAGAGTTTTGGGCAATAGTTAAGGGTAATAAGCACGCGTTGGCGGCAACTAAATGAGGCAAGGCTAAAGCAAACGCCAGCAACAGAAACGTCTACAGACTCTTTGCCTCCTTTCCTTCTCGGTTAGCCTTTTCGCCTCTCGAAGCGTGAACTTATGCGATCAGTGTGGTCGTAGAAACGCCGTTTAAATAGATTAAGCGAAATCGGAGGGGTCAATAGACACGAAGAAACCCATCAGCCAAAGCAACCTGTGGTCACTGCTCTCCAGATAGTTGGTGCCTGTGGATATCTCCAGGGCTGTGGAGACTTGCGGCGTTATTATTCCCGCAGTTGGTTAGTATAACCCGCGATATTGCAGCTGATTAAAGCAAACACATTCTTTTCTGTTTAGTTGGCTGTAGCATGAGAATGCGTTTGTTATTCTAGTGCTTGTATATGTGCTATAACACACAACTGCCTTAGTTAATGGATGCCCTAGGTTATCTAGGAGTAGAATGGTTAAGCTTTTTATGAAAAGCAGTAACCCAGCTCCTTGAATTGTGTGTTCGGAGGATACATGCTTGCCCAAGGTGCAGACTATCTTCATTTAGACCCCATCCTCTACGCGCTTGGCTGCGCGGAGGCCAGCAATACCTCAGACAGGAAACCCGAAAGAACATACATATTTGGGGACTAACCATTTATAAGTGACTGGTTCGTGCTAGTACTTGTGGCCTTTAAGCAGGGGCCGAAGTACGAGCCTTACTGCCTCTAGGAATCCGGTGCTAGTTTCCCCGAAGTTTACACAGGAAGCGTGCTTGTAAAGCCATAATTCACCTGTTACAACGGAAAAAGGCAGTAATTCAAATGCGAAGAGCAGCCGCGGCGTTACCCGCACACGACGGACGGGGGCCCTCGCTATTACATCCCTCTAAAGGGTTGAGGTTAAGCTGCATGCCCAAAGCCCCAACAACAATGTTCTGTGTCCCGTGTGTCTCCACGAGGGTTTGGCAAATGCTGGGTTGAATCCAAGAAGAACTAGTCGGGAAGAGGAGAGAATTCTCGCCGGCAAGAGGCTATGCGGGGATTTTGCAGTCCAGCATTCGAGCAATCCAGCCAGCCGAAAGTATGGACCGGCTGCTCACGACAAAGAAAGTGCGACTTTCGTTTCTTTGTACAGATAACAATAAGATAGAGCATTTTTTTTCTCACCTGTTGGGTGAAAAGGACCTTGAGGCTGGGGAACCTGGAACCCCAAAGCGAGAGTGGTTTTGGGGGGCAACAGCGCCGCACTCCTACATAGCAGCCCAGCGGCAGGGATGACAGCAATAACCGTAGCAGCAGCAAAATTAGCAACAGTCAATTCAGCAACAGGAAAATCAGCAGCAGCAGCAGGAGCAGTAGCAGCAGCAGGAGCAATAGCACCAAAGGCATTAGCACCAGCGGCTGTGAGGAGAGAACAGAATCAGTAAACGTAAACTTACTGGAAATGGAAGCTTTCTTTTATCGTGGCTCCAAGGGAAAGGGGTGTGAGGCTCCGCGTCCCCCAACGCCACAGGCGCCATCCCAGCAGAAGCAGCAGGAGAAACAGCAGGACGATGAGATAGATCCCCTGGACGCCTTTATGGCCGGTTTAAGTGAAACGCTTGTCCGAGAAAAGGCGGAACTTGAGGAAAAGATAAGGAAAGAGCAGGCTGGAGAGGCATTAAAAACGCACAAAGAGCGTTTCTTTGACGATGATGATATCGCAGCGGAATCGATCGAACATCTCAACACACAAAAGACCCTCGCTGTCAGTACACACAAAAAGACAAGGATGGAGGCAACAGACATGTGCTGTTGCATTTGACAAATTTTTTATAATCATTTCTTTCGGTTGTAGATCTTATTGTATTTCTTGTTGGTTTGTTGCTTTTGCGTTGTATGCAGCAACAGGCAGAGTCTGCCAGAGGGAAGCGAAAGGCGCAGCTCTCGGGGAACTGCGCAGAGACAGACGACGAAGGGGATGTTCGCGGTTTGGTCCTGCCAGTTGTAAATCATGCTGCGTAAGGCCTGTAACGCCTTTTGTTTGCTGTCGCATTTCCTCGTCTCCTGCATCTCCAGAAACAGATAGGGAGTGCAAGGGAGGAAGCCCAAAGACCCTAAACCTGTTCACGGGGGAGCATCCTATGAAATGACTAACCAGTATCATATGCAGTTCAGGTGTCGTGTAGCCCTCCCTGGTCAGTTGACCTTGAAGACACTGTGTGTTTGCTGGTTGTCTGCACAGGATTTCTTACCCTCCTTACACAGCCGATATCTATGAAGAACACCCCGACGTGACGGCACTCAGCCTGGAGGCCGTGGGGGAGGTGCGAGACTCGCTGCAGCTGCACACCACCGGAAAGCAGGTGCCCCGACCTGTCGCGTCTTTTATACACCTCAAAAGCTCACTGCCCAAGGTCAGCAGCCGACCCCACAGCAGCTGCTTTGCTACTGCAAAAAGGGATGGGACTGAGTCGTACCACGAAGTTGTTTTTGCATATTCTGCTTTGTATTGCATCGTTGTGTTTGTTTTTTTGTTTCGTTTGTCTGCTTGCTTGGTTTCAGGGCTTGTGGTCTGCGCTCCAAAGGAAGGACTACCGGTTGCCTACGGCAGTGCAGGCTGCTGTGATCCCAGCGCTGCTAAAGGGGCGGGACTGCCTTGCAATGGCACAGACGGGAAGTGGCAAAACTGCTGCTTATTTGGTTCCTCTCTTGACGCGCGTGCAGCATCTCAAAGCAACAGAAAACTGGGGCACCCGACAAGTCAACAGCCAACATGCTGGCAAGAACAACGCAGGGAAGAAGGAACTGAAGGCTGGACCCTCAGCCATTATTGTCTGTCCCACCAGGTCCGTTGAATCATGACTTACGGCTTTTTCATTACGAAAGCAGTTTTCGGTGTACATACGGCTTGAGGCTCGCTGTAACGAAGTATGGATAGCAGGGAGGACGGCATAAGTAAGTAAGTGTAAATAGAAGTAAATAAATAGAAGCACATTTGGTCTTTTTATTTTTGTCGATGGGTTCGCAGGGAGCTGGCCGTGCAGGTCGATGGTGAAATCCACAGCTTCACCCGTGGCGGTGCGGACCTTGATATAAGCCGCTTGTTGCTTGCAGGAGGTTTTGACAAGACGGAGCAGTTCAAGACTCTGCGCCGAGGCCCCGATGTAGTGGTGTGCAACCCCGGGAGGATAATAGATATTTGTAGCCTCAAGGGCCTCGACGGGATATTTGAAAAGGTGGTGATGGCAGTGGTTGACGAGGCGGATAAAATGGTGCAGATGGGGTTTGAAGCCCAGCTGAGAGAAGTGCTATCTTCTCTACGGCCCGACAGGATCACGGCCATGTTCAGCGCCACCATGCCACGCAAATGCGAAGCCCTTGCGAAGTGAGCAGCAGCCAGCTTCATCCTCTGTATTGATCAGAGGAGGCAGTTGTCTCTTCTATGTCTTTTCGTGGTGGCCGCCTTTGTGCTAAACGACGCGTGGGGGGCCCGGTTGGATAGAACGGTATTTCTATTTTCATGCGATCTCGTCTTGTAACGGCTCATCTGCATATCTGATCGTGCAGCCAGTTCCTCCGCAATCCTATTCGAGTTGTTGTCGGTGAAGCAGGGCAGGTAAGCGTTTCGTTCGGGGTGTTAGGGCATTGGGGTGTACATACACCTCACATTCTGGGGGCAACCGTAAGCCGTATGATGCAGGCGGGTAGCGCATGGGTACCTTGTTTGCTGCTGTTTCTTTCCCTCAGTAGTTTTGTTTCCCCTTGTCTGTGGATCCCTCAGGCGGTGCAGTCTGTCACGCAAAGAGTGCAGATAGTGGATGGCGAGGCTGCGAAGTTGGATTGGCTTTGTACAAACCTCTTGAGCCTCCTTGCCTCCTCTCAGGATCCCGAGCAGCAGCAGCAGCAACAGCACAGCGCGCCGGCAGCAACAGCAGCGGCAACAGCAGGAGGGGTTATCTTTTGCAGCTCTCAGCAGAGGGTAGAAGACCTAGCGTTTCTGCTAGACACTGCCCTCTCCCAACAGGTTAGGGCGACAAGAGGAGCACCAGCCGGACTGCAGGATCAGGGGTTAGGGGATGTTGCATCTCGTGCGGCGGCTGCAAGACTTTTAAAAAACGACAACGCCCAGAATCTGAGGAAGAACGCAAACCAAACATTCAGTTGTAAGTACTGCTGGAGAAAACGCACATGAAAACCACGGAACGTCACTGCATGCATTATTTATTTTATCCCTGAATGTCCTAGCAAATGAATATCCTTTCCGTTCATGTCTCCGAATTGCTTTCGGTGCGAGCCGATGTGCAGTGCTTATCTGCTGTATACATCCCTGTCTATTTTGTCTATGGAGATCTTCGCACTTGTATAGCTCCTATTGTCGGCACCCCTTAGGTTCCAATTTCCCAACGCTCAGTTACTCCAGTGCATGAGGGACACCCTGATGCAGTATTCGCATGTCTTGTTGCATTTGATTCAGATCGTCGGTGCATTGATGGTGTTATTGGCAGGCTAGAGTAATGTGCTGCAAGTGTGTCCGTATAGATGCGACTTTTGTATCCTACATATGTTTGTATATACATATATATATATATATATATATATGTATGTCTTTCCACATGTGAATATAAACTGCTGTGAGTAGACAACGCGCAAACGTGCATAGAAATCACTTGTTTGTCTTGGCATGTTGAATGTGCGTCGCGGCCTCATCTTGCACATTTTCCGTTGCTTTTGCTGTTGATGCTTCGCAGATGTGGCAATTCTGCACGGAGGAATGCAGCAGGGAGAGCGACTGGCCGTGATGCGTCGCATGCAGCACCACTTCCTCGGGGGCCCTGATTCCCCCAGGACCCCTTTGGTCTTGGTAGCGACGGATGTTGCTGCTCGGGGACTCGACTTTCCCCCCGCCCTTTCCCTTGTTGTTTGCTACGATGCACCTACTAATCCTGAGGTGTATGTACACCGCATTGGTCGCGCTGGAAGGGCTGGCAGGTCGGGCTTGGCTTGCTCTATCTTCACAAAGCAAGAAAAGCGGCAAGCGGCTTTTGTTGTGGAAAAGATGGAGGTAACGGAAGACCTATTTTAAGGCACAGCTGTTATTGTTCGTGCTCTTGTATCTGCTGCTATTTTTGCTGTTGCCGAGCCAACACTTGGAACCCTAGCAATTATAAGAAGGGCTTTGTGCCTTGCAGGTGTTATTTCCCTTTCAGTGTTGAGGGTTTGTTGCACCTGCACCCGCCTTCGATGTCTCTGCTACTGCGCCTCAGGCGTCGGGTCAAAAGGTGCCGCATTCGCTCATGCAATTTGCCATGCAATTTCGTGAGGCAGCTTTAGGGTAGCCGTCAGCTGCTAATAAAGTGTATAGGCTATTTCCAGTCGCTGTGTATACATAATTTCTGTGGAATATATGCTTTTATACGGTATGCACTTTTATATCTCGATTTGTATTAATTGCTCCATTCTCACTTAGCCATGCTCGTGGAGTTTCTACAGTATGCATTTATATATATGTATATGTACTAATAGCGCGATTGTTATTCAGCCGTACTTTTTGTGGAGTGTGTGCATATTTGAAGAACCTTTCAAGGAAGCGCGGCTTTCGGGGTTGCGGGTGGTGTGGCAAGGAGGAAAGGCAGGAAGGGAGTTACGACACCAGCAGCAAAATGCGTCCTTCGGAGGCCTGGGGTAAATATAAGCTTGTTTTCCTTTCTGCTTAGCTCTCCCCCATTGCTTCTGTCTTTGCCTACGTTTCACAGCTGATAATATGGGGGCCCGATTGGCAGAAGGGAGTATTAGGGTGTAAGATGGTGTTGGATTGATGACGGCAGACCTCTGAAAGGTGTTTTATGTGCTAATATTTTATATCTTTCCACGTCTTGCAGCTTCGACACAGGATGTCAGGTGGAGGGTTTCGGAAGTATCGTGAATTCGGGTGTTCCTTCATTGGCAGAAGCAGCAGCAGCTGCTGCTGCAGCAGCATCCGCAGCAGCAGCAGCAAGGGCAGCCATTAGACCCGCTGCTACAGACCCAGCAATTCCAGGAGCTAGGGACGCCTCCCTTGCAGACGACAGCATATCGCCCCCTTCTGGTGGCTCTGGTAACAAGAAAGGGCGCTGGGACAGCAAAGAACAAGGCAGTAGTAGCAACAGGAACGCGAGCGACGGCAGAGCAGCCCCAGTAGCGAGTGGGCATGGAAGGAGGGCAACTTTGAACCTGGCGAAACGCGAGCAGAGGAGACAGCAGTGGCTTTCAACCCTCGAGGCGCGGCGTGACCAGCGACAACAACAGGTGCAACAGCAACGCCACAAAGGCCGCCATGACAGGAGCCCTTCTCCTCCCCGGCGTTCCTTCCAAGAACGATCTAGACAAATATCCCCTCCTTCCCAAACTGAAGAGGCACGGGCAGCTGCAGTGCGTGCCCACGAAGCGGCCTGGCGCCTTGGGGCCAATGCCAGCAGCGCGTTACACAGTAGCAACACTGGTTTCCCTCTTGAGGATGGTCATTCCCGCTACGCGAGGTGACACCAGGTAAAGGGAGCCTAACGCTGTTGCTAATCACAGGCTGATCGCTGTTTCAGCTTGTCAAGGCGTCGTTGCTTATTAACGGCCCCTTTTTCTGACAAAGTGCATCGCTGTTTATCCCTGGTGGACATCGATACATATGACACTAGGGTCTGTGCGACGGTTATTCTTTGAACTGCCGCACATTGCCACAAGTTTAAAGAAAAATACCCCGCTGTTTCGGCAGGCCCCATGCTGAGACCTCGAAGGAGAATTGCTGCTGTTTTTGCGTGTGGATCGGCTATGAGAGGCGAACCCCGATAAGCTCGATTATTGTCTCTTTGATTCAAAACGTTTCCACTTTTCACTCTTGTCAAGAGGATTAGGGCACGTCGTGTGACATTTAGACAGTCCTGTTTGCTTATAGGGTCCAAGACTTTTTAAAGCTGGCTTTTAGCCCCCGATAAGCAAGTGAAGCACAGCGTGTAGCGAACTACTACACGCGAGTCATATGAATAGGCGCTGTGCGAACCACTGGAGCCCTAAGCTGCTTAAGGGTATATTATTTTTATTGGTAAGGAGTTGTGCAGCTGCTAGAGAAGCGAGCTGGCCGGTTCTAAACTTTATTAGCGGGAGGCAAGATGCCCGTTGGAGGTGCGAACACCGCTGGGAAGAGAGACCCTACATTTCCCCATCTCCAAAGAGCAAACGGGACGGGCAACGTTTAGACTCTGTTATGGCTGAAAGTTGTTAAGCTACAGTGTTTCACCTGTGCATACGTGTTCTAAATAGCTGTTACAGACGGGAATGCAGTCTCACGCCACCTAGACCCCTGATATTCGTTAGGACGTGGAACCCAACTAACTTACCCGCTCCCCTTCTACAGTCCCGAGCCAACGGCTTATATTATAATTAGTCCAAGGCGAAGTCGCCCCACTCCCTGCTAGGGATAAATGATGCGATGATGATTGCGTCACGAGGTTTCCGCAGGAATTGTGAGATACCTCTTTATTTTCGACTTTATAGGCAAGGCTTGTCCCTTAGGGACCTCTGTCGGGCTCGGGTGAGGATGCGCGAGTTCACATTGATGCCCAGCCACAACCACCTATAAACCGCGAACCCCTAACGACAATTCCCTCCCTAAGTCCCCTATCTTAGTCTTATTATAAAAAACACACACCTCAATCCCTCCGAACATGGGGTAAATACTGGATGCGTACCAAAAACTCTGAATTACACCAGTGGCCTTGGCGTCATCCAGCACCAATCCCGAAGCTGCTCTATTTCCCCATAGATTTTACAAATTCTAACACATATTTGGGTAATAGAAATGAATAGTCTTACATTCATCCCAAAAGCAGCCCGCTACGGCTTGAATACAGAACGACCCCCTCTTGCTGCTCAGAGGGACAATCTCCTAAAAATCCACTCAGTAACTGAGTTCAACAATCATGATTCCGCCAAAGATCAAGAAAATGTGAGATCAGAACCCGGATAACCCAAAATCCAGTTCGAAAGTTCTGTCTGACCCCCTGAGGTCAAGTTTCCTCAAGGGGCCTCGATCGCTCTCCCGAGTCTTCAGGCCTTTGGGTTTGGCTTCGGCCTTGGGACCTTACCCTCAACCCCGACCTTTAAGTCTCGATCCCCAAAGTCCCCAAAGTGTTTCTTTAAGACTTTTACTTAACAACGTCTTTGTGTTAATCCCATTCAAAGCTAAATTATTTATATTGATGTTAATTATGTGTTGGTTTAGCTAATGTGACCTCTCTTAGCTTAATTTAAGCATGAGCTACCAGAGCAGAGCACAGAAGACTACGGCTTCGGCTCAGCCTACGCGGTGAGTGTAATGAAGTTCACTACACTCACGGCTCGGGCAAAGATGAAGCCTCAGCCTGCGTCGTGCTCAGTTCAGTTTCTGGTGGGTTGAGTTTAGTGTATATCAGCTAGTGATGCTATGTTTGGTTGTGACATTATTTTAAATAATAATTATTATGAGTTCAGCAGAAATTTTGAGTGAGAATCAATATAAAAGGAGATTAAGGACTGAGTGGGATCGTGACTTAAGTATCGAGCTTTAAGGTCATAAGGCCTTCTTAGCGAGGGCTAAGGCTCGAGGCTTGCTTAAGGCCTTGGGCGCATTCGCAAGGATCAAAATTTTTTTGTGGAGAGTATGACCTCGAGTGTCAGACAACTACTTTGACTCAATCTGTGTGTGATTATGTTCTGGTCTCAAACGTTATTTTAGTTTAAGCTATTTGGGTTCTTTCTAGAATGTTTTCAACCGCGTGCATGCATTCCGATAGACCATTGATTTGTCAGGACGTGTTATTCAAGCTTATTGGGGTGATCGCGCTTTCCGGAGTCACGTCCTTTATAAAGAACGCTTCATATGTGAAGATATTTATTTTGTGAAGTTATCTGAGCACGGACATGGCTTGGAAGTTGGATTCTTCCGAGGACAGGACTAATGTCGAGGAGGACGAGTGGCTAGCTCACCAAACCGGCATCTATGCGTTAGTGTCAGATCTGCTCGAGAGACCCCATCGCATGAAGTGTTGGGATGTCTGAAGGCTTATGTACATTTTTAAGCCTCTAGGTAAGGAATTGTCGTTGGAGGGTCCTGTTACTTAGAGTGGCCAGCAGCATTCGTGATTGGCACCCATTCCTGACCCTTCGACCATCCCACGGGGTCTGACCTTTGCAATGTTTGGAGAATATTGGAGGGTTCTCACATTGTCCTCACAAATGTTCCTAAGGCCTTGGGGCTTGTCTCGAGCCCTATGCTCTTCGAGGCTTTGGCCTTAGCTTTCGGGATCTATGCGTCGATCTAATTCGTCTCCGAAGTGTCCTCTTAAGTGTTTCCCACAGTTTTCTTAATGCTGTCCCCTTATTCATGGATCTGCACTTTGAGCCATTAGCAATCATAAGTGAAACAGCTAATTTCATTCACACTAAGCCTAGGATAACTAAAGTAAAACCAGCGCGGCACACACTGGGCTTCGGCTCGGTCTGAGCCGTGATTGTAGTGCAGTTCGCTACCTGCATAAGGCCTTTCTCTAAGCCCCAAACTAGCCTTGGGGCGTGCCTCGTGCTCCCCCCTTTCGGCTTCCCCAAATGGGTATTTTAATTCCTCTGAGTTAAAAACTTGAAGTGTACATCAGCATTGATTTCCTTTGTTGGATGTCGTCTCGTAAAAATTCTTAAAAATCGGCTTTGATTGGCTAGGTTTGGAACCTAGCACGGGTCACGAGCTAGGCTTCCTACACCAAATAGGGCGTTCAGGCGGCATTGCACACATTGCCTAGCGTTTCACTAATAGGCTCATCTGGCAGAGAGCAATCAGCCCTTTAGGATATTCCCAAAAGCAGTTCGAGACTAGTTCTGTGACCACCAAGCGAAAGCTTGCTTTGTAGTATACCTGGTTTGAAGAAAGCCTCAGCATCTGTGTCCCAGCACCGACGTTCGTACACGGGCAAGGAAGATATGGATAATATAAGGTATGGAGCCATGTATGGCTTGTCGGTCACTAACAAAACGGATCCATTTGCAGTTTGGACTGGGGCCACACATCAGTATACTACCAATTCGGTAACAAAAGTAGGGCGTAGAGAGAGGCGTAGTACCTGGGCCCAGGTACTCATCCACAGATCTGCAGAACCTTGCAAGGCAACGAAAGGTTCTCAGCAGTTTTCGAGAAGAGCTTCTCATTCCATTTCACGGCGGTACGTTTGAAGACGTTTCAACCCCTTAGATGCCTTTGAAGGCAGCCCTACAGCAGGCATTTATTTGAATGCTGGGCGGAAAATCCTCTGCTTCCCATTTCTGCATTCAACATCACACCAACCTTAACAGTCACCATCTCCATACCAATCACCCTTTCCCATTCTGTGCAGTCACCGCCCCATTCAATAACTTAACTAATTATGTTCAAGCTTACACCCCCTCCCCCCACCATTGAGCCCTCATCAAACATAAACCGCAACACATCGATTCTCCAAACGCAAACACTCCACAACAAACAGACACCCAGACTACTGCCGCAACCCATTTCCTTCTCCAGTGGTCAGTGCCCCGAAGCAGCTCATCAAATACCCCAACCCCAAAATAACGCTACGCCTTCGGCAGAAAACGCACTTCCTAAAGTCGACAGAAAAACTCCACTCACATAGCTCCAAGTGCCTGGAATGCCCCCGGATCCATCACACTAGCCTGCAGGGCAGCCAAGCCGGGCAATAAACCAGCTCACAACACTTTGCACAGGTTCCCTCAATATTCCGCTTCCCCCACTCAACTCTACCTGGCGCTGTGTCCGTAGACGCCATTCACCCTTTTTCCCATTTCTGCATTCAACATCGCACATGTAACTATAACAGTTACCATCTACGCCAACCACCCCTTCCCATTCTGTGCCGTCCCCGCTGGAAGGAATACCTTCACTGAAGTTGATCGAGATTCCACAGTGTTGCAGCTTTGTCATATAAATGCAATTACGCACTGCTTTTCCAAGTAAAAATGTTTCCACAACAGACCCCACAAAGTAGATACCGAAACTGCTATAACATGCCATTTGCGTCTCCAAGAGTTAGTGCCCCGAAGCGGCTCTTCCAGTACCGCAATCCGAAACTTGCTCTAGGCCTTCAGCAGCAAACGAACTTTCTGAAGTAGGCAGGCCTAAGAAAACCACAGTGCTTGTAGCTTCAACCACGAGGAATCATCAATAATGAGGTGCCTCGATACAACGCCGAACGTTACACATAACTTTGCATGGCGCGCTGGTTGCTACATAGGTGCAAAACGTGCTATATGAGTTAATGACAAGGACGAAGGGCTCTGATCGCACGTACTCTAGCTTTAATCGCCGGGAAAGACCCGGCTATGTACACATAGGCTTGCAGTAGACAAGCACACTGTTAACTCAGAATCGCAGGCTGATTTGCGTGGAGACTCGACAATGCAGTGGATACTGACATTGCTGGGCCAAGGCCCCCAACAAGCGTACCAACACTGTCCACCATAATCACGCGAAAACAAGTAGTCGACAGCACTCGTTGGTCCGTACTATCCGCAGCTACTTGACGGACTGCTACGTCCAGCCCAGCTCTCTATCTACCAAGTGCTGACATATGGAGCCACCACTATACATTTTGGACCTACAATTTTTGCCATCGAAACGCATTGCCACCGAAACCACCCTTCACTGCTGAGCCACACATAGATAACCCCAGCCACGCACTACTTATGACAACTCAAACCGTTTAACACGCACTATAATAATCAGAATTCCACTCACACCGCCTCGTTATGTTTCTCCCTTATAAGCTCGGAAAATGACCGAGGTGCCTACAGCACTAGACCCGACAGAGCGAAACACAGAAGATTCATGCGAACTAGATAACAGCGGTTCACAACTGTCGGCAGCACCTTCATTGCGATCTCTAACATGCGAGCTCTGTTGGGGAGCACATCATATTTAATTCGGGAACGGAGCAAACAAT
>JRZD01020249.1:0-14950 GCA_000826945.1 Eimeria nieschulzi
GCAGCAGCAGCAGGAGCGCTGGCAGCAGCAGTAGTAGGAGAGACAGCAGTTGCAGCAGCAGCAGCAGCAACAGCACTAGCAGAAGGAGAGATAGAAATTGCAGCAGCAGCAGCAGCAGCAGTAGCAATGGCCTCAGGGGGAGGGCAGCGATACGAAACAACTTCGAACATCTGAGGCTGTTTTCCTTCCCGGTCGGAAATTCCCAGCAGACTCCCAGCAAACGAGGCCTCACCGAAATTCCACCCGATCCCAACAAGGCCATGCTACCCCCGATCCCAACAAGGCCATGCTACCCCCGATCCCAACAAGGCCAAGCTACCCCCTAATCCCACGAAGGCAGTGGCCCGGCCTTTCGTATTTTCTTAGGACGAACTTGACAGGAGCCGCTACCTTGTGAACAGAGTGAAGAGAGCGAATTACTGCATGCAGTAGCTTTTTTGCTTGGAGTGTTTTAAGGAGCCTCGTGAGGCACTTGGCGTGTGGCGTTTCCTTTCATTTCTACGAGTTGTTTTATTTAAATTCTGCATGCAATTCATCTAATGAGCTGCCACTAACAAACGAAAGAAGACAGGCTGCTGTTTGAGGTGCTGCGTGACTGTCTACCTCGGAATATATCGCTCCCTATAGCCTGCCGCTTGAATGAAAGATTACACGAAGCTGCAAATCCGGCCTATGTGGTTTCTTGGAGGCTGGAGACTTTTATTCCTATTGGCTGTTGTGAATTTTCGTTTGCCCTGTGGGTTGCCGTAATTCTTTGTGGACCGTAGGGGGTGTCTGTACACTCGCTTCTTTTTCCGTTTGTCCTTGTGCGTTTCGTGGCGCGCTACACCCTGTGCATGCAGTATAAAGCCTGTTGGATTCTGTGGCCTCAGATTGGAGGGTTGGTGGTTTGTGTCGTCTCGATGCGTTCCTCTTTTGTCTGCCGCTCTGGCCGCAATAACGGAGCCTCTTGTTTTGTTTTAATGGGGCTCTTCGACTCTGCCTTTCTTTGCTGGAGGTGCTTCAAGCAGTCACTTGCGTTCTGCTTGGCGTGTGCGTCGCATTGAATTTTTCTTTCTTTCCCTATTAACACATTCTAAAGACATTTAGGTGCTTCGTTTCAAAGTAACTGTCTAGTTTGTAATTACTATGAAGAGGACAACGAAGGCTATAGAAGGAACGCACAATTTGCTCCCTACGTAAACAGATGCAAATCAAAATTAAAACATTTCAGATAAAACGTTGGAATCTGAAAAGTGGGCAGAAATTGCAAACTGCTGGCAAATGAGACATATGAGCAAGGAACCCCCATGGTATTCATGAAAAATGTGTTAACTTCATTTACTTCGAATCTTCAGAATTTTTTTTCGTTTTCCGTAGCTGCAACACATCTTTTATCAATACTTGTTCAAGGGGTTTTTCATCCTCGCCTGATGGGGAGGAAGGCCGGGGAAAGGTCTTTATGCCGACTGGTCGATCGTAGCGAGCCTCCGTCTTCGCAACTAAGTCCATAAAAAATTTTAGCTTTTCCTCCTCACGGGTGAGAGCCGTTCTAAAGGCTTCGCTGACGCCCTCAAGGATCTTTGGGTTATCTCCGTACATCTGTCTCCTACTCCTGGCGGTCCAGGCGGCTTTCATGAATGTTTCTTGTAACTTTTTAATCACGTCTTCTTTCGTCACCTTCTGCAGCTCCTCAAGCACACCTTTGTAGTATTTCAGCCGATGCTCCTGCTTAATGATGTAAGCAAAAGCCTTTAGCTGCTGCTGAGGAAGGCTGCGCGTCCACCACCGTGTATGAGCAAGCATCGTTAATGTCTCCCGTAGCTGTTCCACATTTTCTTGGAGGTTCCTTATAACCTCCCTTTTTATTTCTTTGTCCTCTTCAATGTTGCTCCATTCTTGTTTCAAGTAGGACCGGAATAAAGAATCCATCGTTCCCTTTTGGGCTTTTGAAAATAATTCCTCGAAAGAATATTTCTGCAAGGCCTCGACGTTTTTGTACTGTCTTAGTTCCTCACTGACTTGTCGTTCTGCGACACGAATAAAATAGCCAAGCTCGCACAGTTCCGTAAAAGCTGTCGTGAAATCGTCTGTTGTTGGCGCTCCGACTTTTTCCCAATAACGACGCATTGTTGCTGCCTGCCCACGCTGATTAAAGATGGAATCTGCAATATTCATGTTCAGTGTTTCCAGCTCATCCACCAATTTCGACAGATTATGGAAACGGCTATAAGAAATCATGAAGCGGGCGAGAGCAATGGCACCTGGGAACCGCAGCCGTTGGGCTTGAACGGTCGGTAGTTCATTTACGGTTCTTTGATGGAACAAAACTTTAGTTTGTGCTTCCATGACCTCCGCCCTCACGTCTGTCAGCAACTCCGTAAAGACTCGGTATCTCTCTCTTTTGTCTTCCAGGCGTTTCCTTTCCTGATCAAGTTTTAAAAGCTCATCATCTGCTGTTTGAGTTTTTGCATCAGATGCAGCAATCACATCAGCAGCAGACAGTTGGTCTTGTCCTGCCTCGCCTGGCTCACTAATCTCTTTATCTATGACGCGAGCCTTGCCTGAGAAAAAGTCGTAGTAAGCCTTTATAAGGGAAAGTTCCTCTTGTTTGTGGGACAGCAACGCTAGCTCTGCCTGTATGCTGATTTCTTTGGACTGCAGTACAGCCAGCTTTTGTTCAGCCTCCAGCAGCTTTCTTTCTTCAGGATAAAGACATTCCACCGTTTTACAAGGACCTTTTTCTTCGGGTTTTTCCTGTTCAGCCGTGGAGCTCAGAAATTCCTTTTTGTAATCTGAAAGTTGCTGCTCGAGGTCCCGCAGCAGCAGACTTGCTTCTGTGTATCCCGCTTGAGCCTTTACTAGTGTCTCTAACTCAGCCTTGCTCTCTTTCACGAGCTTCTCAGCCTCTGCCATTTTTGCTGACATATCCTTTCCTTCCTCACTCTGGGAAGGCGCAGAGGGGGCCCCTTCCTCCTCACTCAGGGCCGGGACTGAGGGGGGGCCCTCCTGCCCCTGCCCTTCGGCGTCTTTTCTTTTTTCTTCTGCTGCTGCTCGCGTTTCCTCATCCGGGGAGGGCCCCGTTTCATTAGTCTGCTTTCCTTGTTGCATGATGCGTTTCTCGGCTGCCTCGACTTTTTTTTTCCAGCTCGCTAGTGAAGCCGTAAGTGCAGCTAGCTGTGCCTCTTTAGCCTCCTTGACCCGATCAAAGGAATCCGAACTTGTGACGCCTTTCAGTAAGCATGCCTCTTGCTCCTTTAAATCCTCCTTTTCTTTGAGGATGCGCGCTAGGCAGGAAGCAGGAGATTTTTGCTTTGCCTGTTGCAGCGCAAGCGCCAACTCGAGGTCAAGTTTGGCGAGGTCCCGTGCTTTTCTTGCCTCCCGCAGTCTTTCCCTGATTTGTTGAAATTCCTTAGCCTCGTCTTCGTCTGCTCCGTCCTCTGCTTTTTGAGCCTCTGCGTCTGTCTGCCTCCGCTCAAGCAAAGAAAGAATTTCTTTGGCAGCCTCCTCGTCACGCCGCAGGGCCAACAGCTCATTCAGAGCCTCACCAAAATCTTCCCCCTGCGGCAACACTCCCATGGAAATTGCTCCGTCTGCCGGTAATTTGCTGAGATCGTTTTGACTCGCACTTCCTGTCTTTTTCTTTGCATTCCGTCTTCCCGCCACTGTGATTATCACAAACAGCAGAGAGCCCATGGCCAACAGAATCGCCCAAAGGCTGCGGGGGAGCTTGCCGCTGACCTTGCTGGGGCTGATTCTGTTTGGTTTGAGTGAATCATGGAGAATAGATTTCAGTGTATCCTGAGGTGTATTTTCTGTATTTGTGTAAAGGGTAGCAGCCTCTTCTGCTTGGGGCGCTGCGTCTTTCTCTGCTGTAGCTTGCAAAGGCGCACTCAACTCAATTGTGGAACCCATTCCATCCGTAAGTAGCGGCTGATCTGTATTATCTGAATTCGCTTCCTTGGGAATGCTGTCGCTGGCCCCCAAGTAACTGCAATGGCAATACACCCTAGCTGCTGCAACCGAAAGCAGCATCAACCAAACCCTTCGCGGCCGCAGCACAAGGTGAAAGTGAAGGGCAACCATGGCTGCTGTTCGCCGTGAGATAAGTCGTTCGAAGCCTTACTGCGTACACACCAACATTCACATGGAACTAAGTTAGGACACTACATGCTAACGCTTGCGGTTGCGCGCCAAATTAATTAAAAAAAAAATTGAAAGGCCGAGTTAGACTCATTGGCGTCCAAAAAAGAATTGCTCTTCCCTTAAAATCTGGGATTCGGAAGAAGGGGTTGGGATCGCACGCCTCCCCACAAACGCAACGAGTCAGATTGGAAAAAGCAAATTTGTTTTAGAAAAATACACCGCGGTAGAAACATGAGAGGTATTATGAGTCTTCTGGAGCTAGAAAAATATACAAAGAACAAAATGCAGCCGTCACTATAAGCCCCTTTCTGTACAGGCGCAGCGGTCCCCCAACGTTCGTTCTGCGCTGCCGTTTTCAGTCTGGCTGCCTGGTCCTGTAAAGCCACTTCTTTTTGATTATTTTTTTGGAGAATTTTTATAATGTTAGCTAGGGAAATTTTGAGATATTTATGCGGCTTTCCATTGACGTGTTTTAGCATGATATTGTTTATTGATTCAGATGTGGTGTTTCGGGTTGAGGTGTGTACGCTACAATCACTTGGTGCCCATCTTACACTGCGCGTCCTTAAAACAAAATAATACCAAAACTAGAAATCAAATTTAAATAAAGAAATTTTAATGATAAAAAGGAGCAAAAACAAATACGCAATGCACTGCAGCAAGAAACCCTGAAGCCGCCTAGAGAAATTGCCTCAGCTGTTGCGGAGGGTTGCTGAGACCGAAGCTTTCAGGAAGACCGACAGATTTTTATTTTTTGTCTGTTTGTATTTTAATTGGAGGCTTGAAGTCTTGTTAAACGCACTGACGAATGCTATGGCAACTATCCGAACTTCTTCACATGTGTGTGTGTGTGAAGAAAGCTTTTATTACTAGAAGTATTTTGAACTATTAAAGAATGTTTGCTCCTCAGGTTTCCACAAGTGCAAAAAACATTTTTTCTGTTAGAGAGAATGTGACGTTCTCTGTTGCCCGACACTCTTTTTCTTTTTCTTTCACAAAGAGTTGAAAATATGCAATTTTATTTTTCCTTTGCGGGTTAGAGCCAAACGAAACAGCTTGACCTTCGGACAGGTTAAGAAAGCCGGTTGCCTACAGACGCTTTTTGGGTTTTGTAGTGCTCCCAGTCTCTTTAGAGCAGGAGCTAAATGCTGCAGCTTCTGCCTCACGTGTGCCCTAATGGCAATATTTTAGACGTTTTCAAACAGAATGCCTCAGATATCTGCTACTGGAAACCCAAAGCGGTTGCGCTGGTTTCCAGCGCAGAAAGCCTACAAGCTTCTCTTTAGCTAATAGTAACTACAATAATTTTCTCATTAAAAAACTCCTCAAGGGGACTGCCGTTCCGAGATATAATTGTGTTCATGAGGACTGGGATATCCAAACCGTACGTGCCAATCGGGAGGCAGCGGCCAAAGACCTCTTTTTTATATGCAGCTGCGCATCTCCATTCTGCGCAGCTGGTTAAAGAGTTGGAAGAAACTCAGCACGGGGATAGACATAAAATGAAGTAGGCTAGACAGAAGATAACAACTATTAAGGGTAGAGTTTAAGGTGTTTTTGAATTAAAAAAACCTGGAAAATAAGGCAAGGCGAGTACATGTTGAAAATGGTGATAAAACTTCTAAAGAAAAATAGGGAGCTGGGAACCCTAGTTATTAAACTAAAAGAAACAGAAAGTAAGTTCATTAAAAAGCTAAATGCCCTGAAAAGCGAAACAGTCACAAATATGCCAGATAAGCCCTAAGCCAGGACTTTT
This sequence comes from Eimeria nieschulzi, assembly GCA_000826945.1. Taxonomy (NCBI): domain Eukaryota; phylum Apicomplexa; class Conoidasida; order Eucoccidiorida; family Eimeriidae; genus Eimeria; species Eimeria nieschulzi. The sequence continues at coordinate 5,882 of JRZD01020249.1, forward strand.
CTTTCTTATAGCTAGACATATGCAGCTCACTCTCTAGGCCCTCAGCAGGGCAGTCTTTGCATCTTGATTAGTGCCCAACAGCGAGACCCAGGGTGTCTAGACGCGTGAAACAATACGTAAAGGCAGTATAGCTCTTTCCAGAACTCTTAATCTTAATAAGAATGAAAACAGAACTTAGATATATCAAAGTCCAGGAAAACAGTTCTGCCTGCCACCTACGGGCAGGTCCTCCACAGGTAGGTTGGCTATTCCCCATAAGCGGCCTTACGGCCTTGGGGTCTGTCTCAAGCCTTAGGCCCCTCGTCAAGAAGGCCGTTGCCTCACCTGTCGGGACTTATGCCTCAATCTTAATCATCCCTGAAGTGTCTTGTTAAGTGGTTTCTTATATTTCCCTCTGCTGCCCCTTTAGTAGGACAATGACCCTTTGAAAAAATGTTAACCGCGTGTTAACCCTGGTTAATTTCATCACCTTTAAATCTAGATAAAGCTAAACTGAAACTAAGACGGCACAAGCTCTGGCTGCGGCTAAGCCTGGGCGGTGACTGTAGTAAAATTCACCACAAATACCCTATGGGGTAATGCGGGCTGCCGACTAGCTGCAAACCATCAAGGCCACATGAGACTTCGAACGAACAAAGTTTTAATTGGGAAAAGGTAATGCCAACATTTTTGTGGTTCCGGTGCAGAACTCAAACGAAAAAGCGGGAGGCAGCAAGCCATAAACTCTTTCAGAGACGCTGGTGACCGGGTGACGATGGCGGCCGAGGCCACTGAAGTACTCAAAGAAGTTAAACAATTGGGGAATCGGGCGAAAGAATGAACTGTGAAATAAGCGGAGCGATAAAAGGGATTTAAGACGAAAGCCAACAGAATCTTTATTAAGTACATCATAGTACTTACGGAATCTGCACATGTTAGCACATGCAATAAAGGAAATCGAAAGCCGATGGGCAGCCGGTGTTTATAAAAAGAAGGTGAAAAATGACCTCCGCGAGGAGCTAGAAGGGATGCTATCGCTCCAGTGGCACACCGAAGAGAAGCTAAGGGTGTTACAGCAGAAGGAAGCTTCTAGTGCTGCTTCATGCCTTGAGGAGACCAACACAACTCCCTCCTAAATTTAGCCGTCCTGTCTACTAGTGCAAGGCTACATGCATAGCTGGACTTCTCCAAACGACTTCCAGATTGAGCGCGATAACGAAGAAGGTATTGCAGCATGGATTAGGAGGTTTATTCACTGAGGCCTTGAGGGTTGTGGACGGGGCAGGGCGACGTACGGAAAGGACAAGACGATCCTTGAGGCAAGCCAGCTGGCCCATAGACAAGAATTTTCGTATGTGAGAAAACGGCTCCTGGCAGCGAGTTAAATTTAAGTAAACAGACAGAAAATACACCTCCGTGTTTTAGTCAAGAGAATCCTTCCAATCGCATCTCCCACGAAACCCACGGAATTAAAAGAATCTGCAGAAAACACCTTCTGAAGACGAATATTTACAATCAGCTTCCGGGATGAAAGGGCTGAAGGCGATAAGGAAGAGCCACTAATCTTGTCTAAGGAAGAAGTGGAGAAGCACTTACCACTTCATGCGATAACCTTCCTGCCAGACGGAGGAGTTCCTACGTACGACGTTCAAGAAGGTTTTGCAGATGCACATGTCGAAAAAGGGGCCGAAAGACAGGCGCTAAGTGAAATTTGTGTCTTTCTGTATGCACACCTTTTGAGCCTATTTTTGCCAGTGTCTGTTGTGTGCCTATTTGGCTTTACTGGGGCTTCCTGCCCGTATAGCTATTCAACGCTTTCTGTCTACATGCATGCGGTTCCCATGGTATTTTCTACGTTTTTTGTTTATTCCCGTCATTCATTTGTCCTCTGTATATTTTGTGCCTCCCCGTGTGTCTGAACCTCGGGAAGTTTCATAAAAACTTGCGTACCCACCTGATCCGTCGCACTTTTTGCACGGCTCTCTAGATTCCGTAATACGATTAAGAACAATGGCACCTACTCTGCAGGTTTCCCGCTGAATACTTGCTTACTGCACAGATGGCTGTTCACCGTGTATCTCAACTTGTTCTGTGGACTGTCGTCTTAAATGACGTGCGTATTGCTGTATTCTGTTCTGTATGGTTCCATGTAGCTTGCATCTTGCATGTCTGTTTATGAGTCATTTTGTACATTGTATCTTTGTGAAACGCAGCACAATATCGTATTTTGTCCGTCCTACCGCTTAGAGGATATTCGGATGTATTCTGCTGCACGTATTTTATTGTTGCATCGCGTGTGGGGCATTGCGTATTGATTCCTGTATTGTGTGTCCTACCTGTGCCCTCTCGGAATTTGTAGAATTGAACGCATCATTGCGGATAAAGTTTCGCACGGCCTATCATACCATATGTGCTTACAGCTCCATCAATACTGGCCGTGCTACAAAGGTCTAATGCGTGAGATGTTTCCTAGCGTATGTTTCGTAGCTTCCCATATATCACGTCTTTTACGTCCAGCACCAGCTGCCATACTGGGGCGCAAAGAAAGTTGTAGTGTGTATTGGTACCACCTGTTGCATTCTATCATGCATCAAAGTAGACATTCTCTTCCCTTTTGTCTCTTATACTTGTCTCTACGTGCCTCATCCAACGTCCTGATAACGTCTTCTCTTAATTTTAGAGAAACTTTCAAGTTGGGCTGCATGTGCCGTACCCACAATGCTGCTTCCTTTTGTGATCGCATTCCTAAGGCAGAGTCTGATACCATTGCCTCTGCCACGGCAAGCGAAGTGTTCAGTGTCACTGCAGGTACGGCTGAAGCCTAACTACTAACTAGTCCTGGCCTAGAGAAGTCAATTTGCCTCCAGTGGTACTGTAGCAACTGCGAAACCAGTGTGGTGATGCATGCTGGAGCAGCGCTCAGCTTCCGACGGCAGTATGCCCACCCTACAAGACAGGAACCCAGTTTCTGTGTGATGGGAAAAAGTGACGTTGGCCGCAACAGAAAGCAAATGCAAACTTCAGCCCTAAGGACAGAAAAAGCTCCAGGAGGCAAAATTAAATCAAGCTTCGACGTTTCATTTGCAAACCCACGCGAAACCGTGCAGGGTTGGTGGCCTTGCCTGCTAAACCGGCAGAATTTGCCCCTTGAGAGCTTTCTGTATAAAGTGATAGAATAATAAACTTAAATTATACATATAAAAAGGGTGTAACCGCGGAAAAACAAAATTAGGACCTTATTGCACTAGAGACTGGCTGAAAGAGAGAACAAAAAAGCAATTGACAACAAATTGTGTAGCAGGCCTTATGAACAGTCAGAAAGCCGCAAGCGAACGGACGACAAAAAGACAACACAAGAACACATGCACCGCAAGAGACTCAGAAAGCAACTAGCGACTGTTTTTTATCTCTGCGCTCTTCTTGCGCAGCTAAAAAGCATTTTTGGAAGTAGTTTCTACTCGTCTTCCCCGTCTGAATCATCCGCTGCCTCCTCCGGCTGTTGTCACACTGCCTTCGTCTGAATCATCCGCTGACTCCCTCGGCTCTTGCTGCACCCTACTTCCTTCCGAATCAGCCGCTGACTCCTTCGGCTCTTGGTGCTCACTACTTTCTTCTGAATCAGCCGCTGACTCCTTCGGCTCTTGCTGCTCACTACTTTCTTCTGAATCAGCCGCTGACTCCTTCGGCTCTTGCTGCACACTACTTTCTTCTGAATCAGCCGCTGACTCCTTCGGCTCTTGCTGCACACTACTTTCTTCTAAATCAGCCGCTGACTCCTTCGGCTTTTGCTGCACACTACTTTCTTCTGAATCAGCCGCTGACTCCTTCGGCTTTCGCTGCACACTACTTTCTTCATCGAAGCGTGCTTCCGGTGCATAGAGCGTCTCAAAGTTTGTTGCCTTCTGCATTGCTTCCTTCATCTGCGCTTCCTGGTAGGTCAGTGCGTCTAAATGAGATTTCTGGATGGCCCTGAGGGTGGACGAATCTTTCCCGTAGATTTTCCTCCTTTGCTCTGCTTGCACGACGGCTTTGCTGAAGCACTTTTGAACTTGCTGCCTTACGTCTTCCAGCGTTTTCGCCTTCAATCGGACAACCTCTGCGCTGTAATGCTTTAATAGATGCTGCTGTCGGATGGCGAAGGCCAGTGCAAGCAATTCTTTCTCTAAGAGTTTCTCCTGGGATTCCGTCTGTTCAAACGTTTCTAACGCTGTCTTCAACTTCACAAGAGTATTCTCTGATCGACTTTTGGCCTCTTGCACCCTTTTCAGCTCGTCTTGGATTCTTTGCCATTCGCTTTCCGCGTGTTGTTTCTGTTGTTGGTTTTCGGGGCCCCCTGCAGCAGCGGCCTTGAGAGCTTCAAACTGCAAGTAGTGAAGGCTTTCTGTCAGTCGCAACTCGTGCAAAAGATTTCTGGCTTGAACTTCGGCAGAACGGAATGCACTGGTCGCCTTACACAATTGCTCAACTCCATTCAGATAATCTTTCTCGAGGTGCTTATAGTCTGTCACTGAACGATAATCTGAAACGTTGTCTTCAGATACTTCAGACGAAAGATTTCCCGCTTCCGCGCGCAAGTGGTGCAACACGAGACCCATGCGGTTCACCTTTCTTGCGATTTCTTCGCTTTTGGCAAGACTGAAGGCCAAGGGAAAGTGGATCCTTTGGCTGCAAATTAATTCAAAACTTTCTGCTTTCCTACTGCAGCGTTGCACCTGCTGTTCAGCCACCTGCATCTCCGTTTGTATCTCAGTCAACCTATCTTCTACTTTCTTTATTTTCTCTGTCTTTTCCTGCAGCCGACGCCTTGCATGTAAAACAGCTTCTTCTGCGTCTGCCACGGCCTGGCGAGTCGGGGAAGGTTCACTATCGGATTCTGTATCTGAGGTTGTCCCTGAGGCTAACTCCTCCGCCCGGGCCATCTTCGCCTTAATGACGTTATAGAGCGCCCTTAAAAGGGCAGATTTCTCCTTCTCATGGCTCAATAGTGCCCTTTGTGCGACGAACAACTCTTTCTGCAGCTTCAACTTGAGAGATTTATGCTGGGCCTTCAACAACTCATACTCTTCAGGCATGAAAGACAAGAAAAGTTCGGCATCCACCTCTTCTTCACGATCGTCAAAGTCTTTTATCAGAGAAGCATCTCTGAGATATTTTTTAAAGGAAGTAACTTCGTGCTTTGCTTGCAGAACTACCAGAGTTTGTTTTCTTAACAGAAGCAATTCGTTCAGAGCCGCTTTCAGGTTCGCCTCTAAGAGTTTTTCTTCCTCCTTTGCCTCTTTTAATTCTTTTGAAAATTTCGTCGCTTGATCCGCAGTTTTAAATTGCGCTTCCAGCGTCTGTTTCTCCAAAAGTTGAAGCTTCCCTTCCAGCGTTCTCAGGCTGTCTACATGCGCCTGCAGTCCTTCGACGTCTTTTCTTATTATCTCGAGAGAAGTCTGAAGCTTAGAGAGCTGTTCATTCTTTACCTTCATTGCAAGCTGAAAAGAAGTTATAGCTTCTGCGTCTTCTGTAGAGACACCTGGAGGGCTCTTCTCCCCCTCAAGGCTGCTTCCTTTGGAAATGTGGTCTACGGACGAAAGAGCAGCTGTCTGTTCTGTTGAACCTGCATTCAACCAAAACACCGCCAGTTCAATAAGTTTTTCTTTCCTTCATTTAATGGCATTTCGCAATATCTTACCGGTTTGTTCTGTCTCCGTACTCAACGGCGCTTCTGTTGGCTGAGCAGTTTCTGAGGGCTCTCTCGCGACCTCTTTCTGCTGCTGGCCAAGCTTCTCAAGCATCTCCCTTGCTTCTTCTTCCTGCCGCCGCAATTCTTGAAGCTCCTCTTGGACTTTCTTAACAAACGCCTTTTCTCGATTCATCAGCTGAGCCGCTGCTTCCTCAGCCTCAGCAGCCAGCAAAGCCTCTTCCCTCTCCTTGGCTGTCTCTGCAAGTTCACCCGCAGCCCGTTTCTTCGCCAGTACAGCATAGAAAAAGTAAATACTAACAAGAGATGACACCAACAGCAACAGGCCAAGAGGCCGGCGGTACGCCCCGGACTGTGTGGGGTTGTTGTGCTTTAATTTTTGCTCTAAATTGGCAGCCAGAAATGCTGCATTAGCCCCTGAATCGGCGGAAGGCTGAGTGGCTGAAACATGCTGGCTCTCGGGAGGCAAGACGGTCGGCAGAGCGGCATCAGTGTCTAGTGACGCGTGTGTATCGCTTTCCCTCTCTGTTGCCAAGGCTGTTGCTCTTTCATTTAAATGGGCATCTTCCGTCTCTTTTCCATTGTAGCACCAGCAGCTTTGTGACATCAAAGCTGAGTACAGCAGCAAAAGCAGCAGCTGCCGCTGCTGTAACCAACGGCCTGCATGCAGGCCTCTCATGACGGAACCTTTTTCCTTGGATTAGATGGACAAGATATGATTGGAGGATGATTCACGATTACCCCGTTGCAGCCTAAGGTGTCGAGACACCTGGTGTGGCTACTACAGCTGGATCAAGGTGTTACAAGATAAAATAAATCCGGTAAGGATATCGAAGACCTCCAGGCGACCATGCAAAGAAGCAGACTCCTCATACGGCAGTCTTTTCAGGCCCCGCCCTAAACATAGTTTACAAAAACCTCTATCTGCCCCCGTTCGTTGCCGAATACAAACAGTTAAAACGAGAAAGACATGGAGAGGCACAACTGGCGAGCACGAGACAAGAAATGATCAAAGATAGCTTAGAACCGAGGTGTTTGCGCTTCTGGTGTCTTTTTCGATGAAGTCGCTCTCTGGAAAAAAAAATTATCGCAACATCATCTTAAAAATATTTACAAGAGAGTTATTTCTAGAGCCTCAGTTCTGTTCCAGAGACCAGTGTGCGTTTAGTGGGATCGGGCGTTTCCAAGGTGCTAGGAATCTGCTGTTATCCCATATTGGCAGGCATTCTTCTCTTCATCTCCCTTCGTTTCGCAATAAAAATAATTAAAACACAAACAAATAATCATCATTCCGCTTCCAGGCTGCCCTATACCACCCCAACCCCTCTTGTTGAAAGGGTCTAGAGTTTAGAGTTTAGAGTTCCGGGTTGTCGGCGGGGACCTGATTGGAATTTTCTCCGTCCTCTGATTTCATACTGTTTGCAAACCCACAATTTTCTGGTTGGTTTCTCCATAAATCTTTTTTTACTGCATTTAAATGTGTTTCCCCACACTTTATACTGACTTCGATTTAACAGACAGATCCATAGGCGATGCAAAGTTCTAACTCTTCCCATACGGTTGCGGTGTCTTCAGTACTGTAAGTTATTAAACTGAACGTTTTTTTCTTTGCAGGTAACACCTTACTTATTAATTTACTTAAATTTACACACTATACACACTTGAAAAGATAGGCACTAGTTAGCTGTAGGTACTTGCACGGTGCCACAGTGAGGGAGGCGTAACCCCCAAACCCCAAGGGCCATAGGCCTCAGCTTTTCCTCCGGCCAAGCTATGGCAAGGTGAGAGGAGTGAAGCGATCCATGAACCGGAACCTGTTTTAAAGTGATTGAGGCATTGTCTATTCTATTTCCACTACTTTGTGGCTCCAGCAAGAGGGAGGAATTGGGGTCTTACATTTGGTAGCACCGCATAGGTGAGGGAGGGATAGCCCGAGGCCAATGGCTGTTGGTGTTTTTGAGGGTTCCTGAGGCGTGCCTTCTTTACCCACTGCGGCAGCCTGCAGCTAGCCATCGCTAGGTAGCTCTGCCTTATCGTCCCTAATGGTTTTCATGTTAAACTGCAGTCATACTTTCGGCCTCTGTCTTGGAGCTGTAACATCTTAGTGTGTATGTTTTGTATTGCGGCGTTTGTCTGTCGGCTACAAAGCCGATTTGCTTCAACTAATGCCTTAGGTTATTTATGGGTGGAATGGTTATTCCAGTGTACGTGAGGAGCAGTAACGCCAAGTTACTGCTGAAGGGTCTCGTCGCTCAGTTTCTTTGTTTAAATTGGAGATGGTTCCCACGGTCTTTGGCTCTGGCAGCCATTCTTCTTTTGATTTGTGTTGGAGTAAAATTTCAAGTTTGGAAACTCTGGTGTTTTGGCTCCGCTTAACGGCAATAAATTTTGGTGGTTCTACTCAAGCAAATGGGGCAGCACCTGCAGTGGGCCAATAAGAGCTTTCTGTATTGAGACGCGTTCCCTTGCACGTTCAATCGTGACATCAGCCGCTTACCGATGTAACTGGCATGCAGCTTGAAAGATAATAAGGCTAATAAGACTAATAAGGATAGTCTGGATAATAACGATACTAAGCATAATAAGGATAATAAGGATAAGGTTGTTGAATTTCCACAAGAGGAACGAATGGTCATCAAGAACGTGTTCGTGCTTGCGACCCCCTGGAACGTCAGAGTGCCTTGGCGAGGCCTCATCTGCCTTTTCTCCTCATTTATGCTCTGACTAGATAATTCATGTTTCCACGTTCAACTTTTAATGAAAACATTTTTGATAAATGAGAAGCAGAGGATTAGCTCTGGAATATTTAGCTCTAAATCAGATCCTAAAAAGTGTCTTCTGAAGGTTAAACGTGACGGGTTGAATGGCGTAGGCACTTTTGGGTAGCTAAAAACGAGAACAGAGCAGAGGCCAGCTGCCTTACGGGCCAAACGCCCTGCATGCAGCAAGCAAACCGTCTCCTTTTGGTGAAACCCAATCCACGTAATAAACATTAGATTATAATTTAAGCCTCATGGGAAAGACCTAGGGGGCAGACAGTTTAGGCCTCTTTGTGTCCCATCTGCTGCTGCTGCTGCATGGAGGCCTACCTAGCTGGCCTGCGTCTCCTTTGAATCTCCATTGCCTTGCGCCTCCTCCTTGCTGAAAAACTCCCTTATGCTGCTGGCGTAGGCGTTTCATGTGTCTCTTCTCCTCCATAAGAAACAACTACTTTTATCGCGGCAGCAGAACTAGCAACCTGAGAGGTAGCCTCACTTTAGCTCCTGCAACAGCAGCACTACATGCGGAAGGACCTGCAGCCTGGGAAGGAGGACCTGCAGCCTGTCTATGGCAGTCTCCTCCATCTTATTATTGGTGTGTACGTGTTAACCCCCCAGAGGGACTACGCTTGTGTTGCTGTCTCT
>JRZD01020252.1:553-13796 GCA_000826945.1 Eimeria nieschulzi
AGACAGAGACACAGAGAGAGGCAGAGACAGACGAACAGAGAGAGGGACAGTGAAAAACAGAGACAGACAGATGGAGACAAACAGAGAGAAAGAAAGAGACCGAGAGAGACGGGAAGAGACAGACACACAAAAAGAAAGTCAGCGAGACGGAAAGAGACAGGGAGACAGCTAGAGGACGTTGGAAGTGTGTGTCGTACAGGGTAAGAGACTTGGAAAGGGAGACAAGGCTATTCCTGATTTGTCTCTCCGGGCACGCGTCGTTAGTCTCGAAGACAATCGCCTTGGAAGCGTAATCAATGCGGACGGAGACACTTGCTGCCTCCGCTGCTGCGCTGCTGCTGTTGCTGTCTGCTGCTCTCCTGCTGGTGTGGACGAGAGACACAAGCATCTTCTCCGCCTCAGGCCAGGAGAGAAACTCTTCTGTGCAAATTTGGCTGGTGAAATAGTCTATCGAAAGAGAGACGTAGACCTTCGCCAGCTGCTCTGCTAGCTTCTGGAGGATCACACGCTTCAAAGGAGACACGTAAGGCTGCAGCAGAGGCCGCTCAGATAACGAAGCGAGCAGAGGCTGACACAACGAGCTGTAGAGACAACACAAAACGAGAAACAACACACACTTGATGAGGAGACAAAAGGAGACACACACACACGCACAGAGAGACACTAGAGACAAAAGGAGACACACAGAGACTCTAATGTGGAGAGCGAGAGGTAATTGCGCAGAGAGAGAGACACGCATGCACAGGACAGAGCCGAGAGAGACAGAGAGGAGACAGACGGAGACAGACTGAAGGAGCCAGACAGACCAAGCCCAGACACGAAGGGACAGACAGCAGCAGGAGAGCGAGGGAGACACACTGCACACGCAGCAAACCCCACCAGAGTTTAAGGGGCGTAAATTCGGTCTCCAGCAGAGAGAAAAGATCTCTGCACGTCTCGTCCGCAGTAGATAAAATATCCTTTGTCCTCAAAGCACTTGCTAGGCTCTCCCTCGTCGGAACCGTCGCGTGGCCGAGCAGCAAAGCAAGTCTCTTCTTTTGCTCATAGTTCGGATGACTCAACGCATCCCCCCCCAAGTCGTTTTGCTTCTTGTCCCTACAAACCACAAACCACAAACCCTAAACCCCAACTAAACCGCGAAGCCCTCAACCCTCAACCCTCAACCCTCAACCCTCAACCCTAACTACCCCGCGAAGCCCTAAACCCTAAACCCCAACGCTTACACGTTGTCCGTAGGGATGGCAAGGACCGCAAGCACTGCGACGTTTGCCATGGCTTGGAGGTCTTCCTGGCATGCGTTTTTCTTAAATCCCTTGACGTGGAGAAAAAACTTCAGCCACGCCAGCGCGTGGAAAAGCACGTTTTCGCCCACCCACAAGACTTTGCTGAGTTTTTCGTAATACAAGGCGACCCACCTGAGCAGCTTTTCTCTGGACTTACTAAATACCTCGACTGGGGAGCGCAGGGAACGGTGAAACAAATCCAATAAGCCCAAACTATAAATGTCCTCTGCCGTCCCCGAACACTCGCGCCACAACTCCAAGTCAGCAGCCACGGACAGCTGCTGCATGCGCGTCTCCAAATGAAGTTCAGGCCGTAAAAGAAGGTCGTAGTCTTCCTTGTTTCTGTTTTTAACGACAAGTGCAAAGTGGCTCCGCAGTACATCGCAGAGCCGCTTGAATTCCTGCTGTCTCCTGTTTTCCTTGCAGAACAGGAACGCTCGACGCGCTGTCTCGTGATACACCTTTTCCAACTTGGGGGTCGTACGCAGCAAGTCCAAGATGATTTTATAAACGTCCCACTCGGCCCGCAATGCCTGATGCACGTCGCGAGCCTCGGGGGAACGAATCTCCACCTGGAAGAGACAAATGGAGCCACAAACAGACGTGTTAACAGCAAGGAGACAGCAAGGAGACTCACAGAAACAAGGTAGCTAGCACACACCGAGGAAACGCTCACAAAAGGGAGACAGCAACGACACACACACAGAGACAAATGCACGGAGGCCACGCGCAAAGCAAAGCCTCACAAGACACGAAAGCTGGCTGACAGACGGAGAGGGCCAAGAGAGACAGGAAGGAGACAAGGAGGAGACAGACAGACACGACGAAAAGCTCTTTTTAAAAAGCCATAGATTGTAGTTATTACTCGAGTTGTCATTTTATTTTTCATTTTATTTTTCATTTTATTTTTCATTTTATTTTTCATTTCAATGCAGAGACAAAGAGACCTGCAATGTCGAAAGCAGCAAATTTTCGGGGGTTTCCGCCTCGACGTCCAAATCCTCAGGGGCCGTCAACCCATCGAGCTTCTAAAACAAACGCAAGGAGACACAAGGAGACACACGGAGACACTTACAGACACAAAAGGAGACAGAGAGACACGTGGAGACCGATGGAGACAGACTGACCGGAGGAGACAGAGGGAGAGAAAGGCTCATCAGAAGTCGATATTTAAAGAGAACGCAACCATGCGAGTTACAAGGCCAGCTAGCTAGCTAGCTAGCTAGCTAGCTAGCTAGCTGGAGGTTGAGGGTGCTCACCACGTCATCTCCCGCCTTGGCCTTGGCAGCCGCCAGCTTGGCCTCAGCGCGAGCCCTCAGCTCCGCAACGACCTTCCCCAAAGATTGTGTGTTTGCATGCTGAGAGATAATTCGGTATTGGTGGAGACTGCGGAGAGACAACGAGAGACGCAGAAGAGACAACTAAATGACTGGTGAAGTGTACGGACACCACGAGACAGCAGAAGCACGGAGGAGACAAACGCGGAAACAGACAGACGCGGAAACAGGAGGAGACAGGAGGAGACAGGAGGAGACAGAGAGCAATGGGGAGAGGAGAAAAACGACGGGAAGGCCTTGCGGCTCAAGTTCGCCACATACTAACAGATACCAGAGAGACAACGAAACGTATGCATCGGAAAAGAGCAAACAGACGCCGTCTCCTCCTGACACGACATCTGTGTAACTACAAAAAGAGACTGCAAACAAAGTGTCTCCTTAGCGGCTGTCTCATGAGACAGACACACCCAAGAACGTCTCCTTGTCTCCTCACCCGTCTCTGGCCAGTCGCAGCTTCCCCTCGTCTACGCAGAGCTGCACGTGCCGCATCATAATTGCCTCCTGCACCGCATCCCATCCTTGAGACCTGCAGGCATGCGCAGACACCCCAAACCCTAAACCCTAAACCCTAAACCCTAATGTGACTCTGTGGCGGTGGCCACTGGGCGCTAGGGCCACGGCGGCTCCTTTTCCGCTGCTGCATGCGACGAGACAGGAGCCGGCTGCGACAGGTGACAGCTGCGTTTCTCCACAGATGATGGCTGCTGCCTCTGAATCGGTTTGCTGCTGCGGCCAAGAGAGAAAAAGGCAGCACTGAGCAGATGAGGCCTCATAGGCCCTCCACATGCAGCGCAGGGAAGTGTGGAGCCCCCTGGCCCCCTTAAATGTCTCTAAAGAGTCTTTTTAAATAGACAAAAACACAAAAAGACAAAAAAGGACACTCGAATAGGGGCACTCACCGGAATCGTCGGTGGCCAATCGCGGCATGCAGAATGCGGAGCGCCGCATCTTGCTGGCCGATTGACAGCAACTCATTTGCTCTTTTTAGAGCATTTTCGGGTTTTTGAAAAGTCTGCATCCTTTTAGTTCGCTTCAGAAAGACACTTAAATACGCTAGGCTGTCGTGTGGGGTCTGTGCAGCAGCCGCAGCAGCAGCAGCGGCAGAATGAAGTTTTCCTGCCTCACACAGCTGCCACTGAAAATCAGATTAAAAATTTCCGTCTCTTTTCCTCTGCAAAAGACGCCGGGGAGACACCAGAAGAGAACGCGAGACATGCAGCAGGTGGCTGTTGCTAAGCCAGCAGAGGTCTTGGATATACGAGATCTGCTCATCAGGGGCAAAGGCGACCCCCAGCGTCTCTTTCTCCTAACTTTAAATTCTATTTATGTCTCCGTCGCCAGCCAAGAGGAGCCACAGAGAAACCCCGCACACAAAACCAACAACCGCAGCAGCAGCGACACCTCTACGCATGCAGCAGCAAGGGCCACCCAAGCCCCAAACCCTTTTAAACCTCTAAACCCATTTTGTTTAGTTTGTTTAACTTTTAAAAAATGAAACAAGAGGTGTTTGGAGTGTATCTGAAAGGCAGAGAAGAGGCTCAGCGAACCGCGGAATGCGGATTGCAGCTGCACACGGGCAGCTTTTTAAATAAAAGATTTGTTGATTTTCTGTTCAGAATTTAAATATTTAATCTCTTTTTAAAATTTTTAGTTAATTGATTTAAAAGTTTAATGAAGATGTTTGAAATGCCAGGCTGTCGCTTGCTTCTCCAAGGAGCAGCGCTAGGCACGCCCTCCTCTCCTCCTCCCTGCGACATCCTAAAAGAGATCATTTGTTTTTAAATGATAAACTATATATATATGATAGAAGAATTGAAATAATTTGTATTCGAAGAATAAAAGAAAGTTGTTTTCAAACGATAAGAGGCAAGTTGTCTCTAAACACTACAAAAGGATTGAGAGAATTTGCTAATGAACACGAAAAGAGCATTCATTTTAAACTCCTGAGAGGGAATTTGTTTGTAAGGAATAAAAGATAATTAACTTTCACCCGAAAAAGCCTGCCGGGTGCAACTTGGTATTAGCGGTAAGATGCTGTTGTGCATGCTGGCCATTGGACTGTCTCTCTTTGTTTTCTCCTTCGATTCACTTCGTTAATGCCCTAAATGATCTCTTCACTAATCCCCCATGTTGCCTCTAATAAGTCATCTTTTAAATTATCTTTCCACTGTTTTGAATGCTCTCTTCATTGATCTCCTACATTACCTTTTTATTGTCTCAAGTGGTCTATTTGTTAGTCTGTTAAATAGCGTTACAAGTGCTTGTTGTCCCGACTTGGATCTGTAGCAGCGTCTTACGTTTGTTAGTCTTCAATGATCTCACGGAAAGCTTGAGAATTCCGCGCATGTGGGAAGCAGCAGCTCATTTCCTCGGCTTCTGTGTTGGCACGCAAGTGTCTCCAATCTGCAGCAGGCCAGCTGCCCTTTGGCCTCATGCAGCGAAGCCTCCCAATGAGGCCCTCTTGGGAATCCAACGATCCCCACGCCTAGCGCAGCGAAGCCTCACAAGGCAGTGAGGCCTTCCTCGGAGATTCAACGATCCCCAGTACTGACGCAGCAAAGCCTCACAATGAACCCTTCCTTGGGAATCGAACGATTCCCAAATGTAGGCCTTGAAGGCGAGGCCTCAGCAGAGAGCATGCAGTTCGTTGCTGCTGCTGCTGCTGACAGCTCAGAACCGAAGGGCCTCTCCAAAGAAACACATAGGCCAGGCCAACAAACAAATCACAGGAGAAGACAAAAAGTAATAAACCTCAGGACAAGATGCTGCAAGAGACACTTCAGCAAGGAGAAGCGTTTTAAAAGACACTTTTAAAGGAAACCAGTTTCGAAAGGAGACAGTTTAATCAAAGAAACCCCTTTTCGAAGAGGCATTTTCGAAGGAGACACTTTTTAAAGGAGACACGTTTTCAAGGAGACACTTTTTCAAGGAGACACGTTTTCAAGGAGACACTTTTTCAAGGAGACACTTTTTTACGGAGACACTTTTTCAAGTGAAAAGTATTGCAAAAAGAAAGGCACAGTTTTGGGTTTGTGGCTGAAGTCGCACCTGATGAGGCAGCGCCACAATGCAAGTCGAGAAGCATTTGCGGTTCTCTGCCTTGCAGATGAAGTGCAGTTCGACGTTTATTAAATTCGAGACACCCCGGGAACTTCCTGTCTTCCTCAGAAGCCTCAAGGCTTCTGAGTTTCTCCCTCAGAAGGCCGTAAAAAGGCCTTGGTGTCTCCGCCTTGCATAAACAGGCAGTAGCAGCAGCAGCAGCAGCCAAACTGTATTCTCTATTAAGTGTGTCTCCCCTGGCGCATGGCTAGCTGGCCAGGGAAGGCTTTTTCTTTACCCAAAAGAGACAGTCGGCATCGCTGCAGAGTCTCTCTCCACAGCCTTTCCTCTTTTCAGGCCTTTTGGCGCTCCTGCTGCCGGCTGCAGAGACAGGAGGGACAGGAAAAAAGACAGACAGATGCTTGCGTGCCAAGATAAGATAAAAAAACGTCTCCACTCTTTAAGGTGCCTCAGCTGTTTCCGCTGAGGGTCCCTCATAGGTATGCAATTCCCTTGTTGCAGGGTGTACGGACAGGGTCTTCTTGGGCGACACGTAACGCCGAAGAAAGATTGACGAACTTTAAAGCCATTAATATAATAAAATAAACCATCAGTTGTTTGTATATATATATATATATAGATAGATTTTTTCATTTGCTTTCTCTGTATACTTATGAATCCGAATTTTCATCTTCCTTTTCGTCGGGGATATGGTTCAATCCAGGGGGTGGACTGCTTGGCCTTGATGAGGAGCTCCTTCTTCTAATATATCTCTCAGAAGGACCCTGTAAAACTCGCGTAGGGGCAGTTTGAGTTGACGGCTGCGGAGATGGTGTAGGGGGTGCCTTAGGAGATGTTTTGGGGAGTGTTTCTGACGGTGTGTTCGACGGCACCTTCTTCCCTACTGTGTCTTGAGCGGCAATATACCATTCCATCGGTCCACTGAGGAACGGGATGTGCTTTAGTTCCTCTGGTATGTACGCTTTTACGGTTTGGGCTTGTCTCCCGGCCTCGATGAAGGCTGCGAGGCTCAGGCTGCCTCCAGTTGTGGCTGCTGCACTTTTGCTGCCGTCTCTGGCCTGCAGCTCTTTTTTAAAAAGAAAGTCTAGAAACTGCAGAGCATATTTCTGAGTTGAGGAGACTCGGTCCAGAAAGAAGGAGACAGCGTGAGCTTCTTCAGTCCCACAGGGTCTATCCTCCAACAGACCCTGCTCTCGAACACTTGAATCCCAAAACCTTTTGGTCTTGCTGAAGGCCTTGGCTGCATTCTTCAGACGCTTCACTGCATCCTCAAACGCCAAAAGTAAGGCCTTTTGCTCCGCTTCTTTTTCCTCGGGCGTCTTTTTTGGAGCCGCTTCTGAGAGCAAGAAGACGGAGTCGATAAACATGGCAGAGGCGTCTACCCAATTTTTCCACAGTGCCTCCAAATGAACGGCGAAAAAGGATATTGCTGCTTCGGATAGCCTTCCCGTCTCCATCTTTTTAGTTAGCTGCTGCTGCCGCTGCAGCAGATGCGCAAGTAGTGCCTCGTGGTGTTGCTGTTCCTGCAGCAGCCTCTGGATATGAGCGTTTTGCTGCAGCTGCTCTTCCTGGATTTGCTCCTGCACCGTTTGCTGCTGCAGCTTCTGTTCCAACAAGTCTTGATGCTGCTCTATTCTCTGCTGCTGCTGCTGCAGCAGCAGCAGCACCTCGTTGCTTGCATCAAGAATCGGAGACGCTGTGCGTTTTTGAATGCACTTGAATGCCGCTAGAAGGACGAAGAGTTGAAATACACCAAAGAGAAAAAAAAGGATAAAATTCGAGTTTCGAATGCGTCTTTTTACAGGAGTTTCCAATGAGGATTGAGTTACTGAGAAATCCTTCAAAGGCTTTTCAAAAATACTTTCTTCGTTTGAGGTAGTTGTAAAGCCACCCGGCTCCTGCAAGGCCGAGCTCACTTCCCCCTCCACAACTTCCACAGGAAAACCGTTTTCAATATCTTCGGAGCTCATCCTAAACCCTAATCCCTAAACCCTAATCCCTAAACCCGACGACTGCCTGACCGACAGAATAAGCAAACAGAAATAAACCAAGACGCATAAAAAAATATGGCATATTAGCCATGTGCCATAAACCTTAAACCCGAAATATTCAACTTCTCTTTTCAGGGTTCGGGTGAAAAGGTGAGGAGGAGCTTCGCGTCTCTTTGCAACGAGGAAAGTGAAGGAACAGGCCAGTCAAGCTAGTCGCCGCAAACTTTAAACCCTAAACCCCAAAGTTTGAAAAAGAAAATAGAGGCGCATTCTGACCTGAGAATAATGAGACGGAATTATCCTCTTGTGAGTCTTCGCAGAAGGTTCTAGACTGGAAGCCTAAACCCTAAACCCTAGAGTCCTCTTAAAAGGAGCGATACGTAAAAATCGCTTTTTGTTTTTCAAAATTCAATTATTGGCAATTCTATCTGTCTGCATTTAAAAGTTTCTTTTATAATTTTAGTTAGGCAGAGGTAAGAAGCATGTTGATAGTTGAAGGCCAGGGGCCCCCAAGCAAACCCTCAAGGTATTATGCCTCGGGTATTTTCCTGTTAACTCTCACGGGCTTCGCAGCTGTGGAGATGCAAAAGGCCAAGAGGCCACAAGTCCTGCAGACTGGGATCGTCTCCAGCTGACTCCCAGTTTCAACGAGGCCAAAATGGCCTCCACAGTTTTGGCCTCGCCTGAACCTCACGTCCTTGAAACCCAAGCAAGCCCTCGGGATGCGAGGCTTTGCGGGAGGAAAAGGCCAAGTGACTTCCTCGTCTGCTGCCTCATGAAGGCCACACATCCAGCCTCCTCAATGCCACGCCTTTTTATGTGTCCGATTAGATAGATGCAGCATCAACCCTGTTACTGCTGCTGTCTGTCCTGTTGCCGTTGCTGCTTGCTTAGTACGACACGGGAGTTGAGGCGCAGCCTGCTGGAAGGGCTCGGATGTGGGGCCTGCCCTGCTGAGGCCTTTTAAAAGTGTTTCCTTTACACACTATCTTGGGTTGAGACAACCTGGAACTGTCTCCTTCCTGCTCGCCTAACAAACAAGAATAGACACATCCGGACCACGAGTTGCCTTGCTGCTCCCCTTACCAGGTGCTGTAGAGATCCTCAGCGTTAAATCCTCTGCCTATTTAGGCCTTCTGAGGGCCTTGATGCCTGCAGAGTTCTGTTACAGCGCCTCTCAACTATTTTAAGGGGGTCCGGCCCTAACGGGCGACTCAGCCGATTCAAAGGTCGCGCCTCGTTTTACTCGGAGCACGCGTTGGGGTTGAGTTTGATCCCTGGAGGGTTTCCGGTCATTCTATAAGGCCTAGGGTCGGTTGAATTTGCCGTCATAAGGGAGACTCCCCAATGGCGACTATGGGGTTCAGGTTCGGCTATGCCCTTTTGGGCTCTAAGTAAAGTGCTCAGGGTTGAGGGGTTATCGGTTTAGGCTCTAAGGCATGACGAGTGTGGGTGGAAGGGTTATGGGAGGGGCCTTTCAAATCAACGCCGTTAAGTCGAACGGGCTAGCTGGGTTTTGTGGGTGCCTGAGGGGTTGGACGGGCGTTCTGAGAGTGTGCTGTTGGGCTAGGTGGAGCTAGTGGCCTTGCTAGCCCTAACTCCCCGAGGCCTGACGTATGCAGGAATTTCGTTTCGGGAGTTTAAAGCAGTAAGTGAAGGGAGCTTGGACTGTCTTTTACGCGAAGTTAGCGAAAAGCGTGCCTGTGTAAGGGGTGAAGGGGCTTAAAGGACTAGTAGGACAGTGAATGGGCCTGATACACGATGTAAATAGGTTTTGACTAAAGTCAGGAGAATCCTTTTGAGCTTTTAGGGTGCTAAGAAGGGTGTGCTTTAGCTACCGGATTGCTGGAGGAATCTTACGGGTCTGTTGAAGGGGTTGGGCTAGGGCTGGCCGGGTGCGGTGTGGATTCCGCGTTGGATTCGAGCAAATTAAACTAAAAAGTGGTTTTGAACGAATCCGGCCTGAATTATCAAGTTGGGAAGGGTCTAGAGAGCGGCCGCACGATCGGCCAAGGTCAGTCCATCTAAGGTGGGGTGTGCTCTATGGCTGCGGTGGTTGGGATAGTAGGTTTGGATGTAGTTAGAATGAAAGCCCACCTGAAGAGTGTGGAAAATGTATAATTTAATGTTTTGTGGCTAAGGGAATGGGTTTACAAGCAGATAGTGCTTATAAGTAGGCAAAAGTTAGCATCGATTCGGCTGTGGCTGGTGCTTGGTTTGGAGGTGGGTGAAGTGAGGAAGGCGTTCTGTACTGGTATTCGTGTGTTGTGGTTCAATGGTTTCGTAAGTTTAAAAAAAAGCATTTAATTTAATATTAGAATGGAAAGGGGATTGTGGCAGGGCTGTGATGTTGCGGTATATGTTTCCTGACGGCAGCGGTGTAATAGTTAGGTCTATGGGAGGGATGGCGAAGCGCAGGGAGGGATTAAATAGAAGGACAACGGATATCTAGTAAGTGCCAAAAAACTACTTGTTCTGTGTAACTATTATCATGGAGGGGGAGGAATGGGGGTTTGGGTTAATAACGGGCCTCTGCGACGCTCCCAGTGTGTTGGGGCTGCCGGTTGGGAGGTGCTACGAACGTGAGTTCGGATATGATTGCTAAATGATTCTGGGGTTTGAGGTATGCCAGAACTAAATTTAAGTGCATTTTAAATTATGAAGGATTTAGGGCCGTCCATGTGACCTTGTAAGCTTCGGGATTGATAGAGCAGGCCGGTTGTAGCAGAGTAGAGCCACTGACAGCAAAGGCTAAAGGGCCTGGACAGTGCGTTGGCTAGTCAGTTTTGAGTATAATTAAGCTTGGCTTTGAAAAGGTAATTAAAATTAGGTTTTGTCGAGGAATTGTCGTGGGTAGGGCAGAGCTAGCTAAGGCGTTGCGTATGGATGTTAGGTGGGTCGTGAGTCTCAGCGTGATGTACGGATTTGAACTCTGGGAAGTGGGTATATGAAAAGACGGCTTCTAAAAAGTTAAAGGGTTATTTTATTTCAAGTGTGTTTCGTTTATTCTGGGTTGTGGGGTGAGGCAGCTAGCCCCTCCGAACAGGGTCCTAAGGTTTGGGGGCGAGGTGGCTAGAATCGTGCGGCGGAGATGATTCTCTCATGATTGCGTCGGAACTAAATATGGATTTAAAAGGAACAAACAGGATGACATTAGTAAGTGGGAGTTTGCTTTGGTAGTGCTGCTCTTAGGAATCAAAAAGCGAGTTCTGTTGAGAAACACACGAGAGAGAACTGTGACTTTCCCTAAGGATTAAAGAGTCTACTCCTGAGTCCTGATGGATCAGATAATTTAGGGTGTTTCCGTCCTTCGCGTCGAGACTAGAATATCGGGTGGGAGCTAACTGTATTTAGGCAATCCAGCTAAAAAGATTCCTTCCTGATTAGAGCTATAGGAACCTGCTGGGTGCGTTTAGATTACCGAGGTGAGCCTCGAGGTGACCCTGGAGTGTTTGCTGCATGCGGCAAGCCCCATCTGAAGTGCAAGAGGATGTGGCGAGCCAGGGTCTGTCTCTTGTCTCCTCGTCTCCACTGCTGAGTTTGGCCTCAGGCGCTTTGCGTCTCCCAGAGCAAAAGGAACGTTTCTTACTTAAATGCACAAAGCAACTCCCAGGATTTGAACGATTCCCACTTCCCTCAGTGCAGGCCGATGCTTCCTGAGGTTGTGCGTGTGGGCCCCTCTTGAGGCCTCAGCTGCAGCACCTTGCCTGCAAGCAGCCAATGAACTACCTAGAGAGACTTTCCTCTCCTGGCTAAAGAAAGAGTCAGAAGGCTGGCTAAGGGGGCCGTTGCTGTTACGGCCAATCGAGGCGCTGTAAGTCTGTCTCCACACAGCAAGTGATGGCAGCGCGCTCCAGGAGATTATGAGATGCAAGGCCTCATATGGCCTCATTGGGCCTTACTGGGGGGGACGAGGCTCTGTCTGTGAAGGCCAAGTGGAAGTGGAATCCGCTGCCTGCATGGCGGCAGCACAGGGGCAGCTGGTGAGGCAGCTGAGGCCTTTGGAGAGACACGAGCCTCACTGCTGTATGTGCTGACAAAAGATCAAAGAGAAACTACAAACTGCAGGTTAAGAGAAGGACAGACCCCCATCTGAAGTGTCTCCTCTGCAACTAGCCTAGCCTCCCTAAAGAGACTCTAGAGACGGTGAGACTTATTGAGAAAAGCAGATAAACAGACAACAAGTCCAGAGACAAAAACTGTTTCAGCGAAATCCAAAAGGCCAAAGGCCTTTCGGCGGTTGCTGCTGAGATGTGCAGCAGGAGAAGCACGGGCTGCAAGCCATCTGAAGTGTCTCCTCAGTGTCTCCTTTTGCGGCTTTAGGAGACGAGACAAACAAACAACGGCGTGGCGTGGGGGCGCCAGGCAGCTCAGCCACGAAGACAGCGGAAGAAAGGAGACACTTCAAATTTGGAGACAGCGGAAGAGAGGAGACACTTCAAATTTGGAGACAGCGAAAGGGAGGAGACACTTCAACTTTCGAGACAGCGAAAGGGAGGAGACACTTCAACTTTGGAGACAGCAAGACAGAAAAAACACTTCAACTTTGGAGACAGCGAAAGGGAGGAGACACTTCAAATTTGGAGACAGCACGCGTGTCAAAGTTGGAGGCCGAGGGGACAATTACGAGGGTAGAGGGAAGAATTTTAAAATAGCGGGAGAAGTAAAGAGGCCGCATGCATTTGCTCAGCACGAACTCGCACTTCCTGCCTCGGTTCTGCAAGCAGACAGACACACAAGACATACAAGAGACAGGAGACACTCAACTGTCTCTTCTAGACAGGACACACTCAACTGTCCCCTCTAGACAGGAGACACTCAGTTGTCTCCTAGCAGTCCAGAGAGGCTCAGTGGATGCAGGCAAAGACACTTGCTGCGTGTTGTTTGGAGTTACCTTTGGAATGTCGACGAGGTGGAGGTAGCGCCTGTGAACGTCCTCAAAGTCTCTTTTTAGTTCCCAACTGAGAAACAGCCAGGGATCTGAGGAGCCAACAAACAACAAACAACAAACCAATTGAAAATAAATAAAACAAGTTGCTCGCCTGTACAGGCAAAGGGGGTTCGTGAGAGGTGGGGTGTGTTAGTAATGGTGGGGCTGCTGCTGGCAGTTAAAAAAATAGAAACAAGCGCCAGGCTGTCTCCGTTGCTCTCCCCCCCTCTCTCTCTGCCCCTCTCTCTGTCCCTCTCTCTGTCTCGCTCTGTCTCTCTGTCTCTCTGTCCATCTCTCTCTGTCTCTGTCTGCCTCTCTCTCTCTCTCTCTGTCTCTTGCTCTGTCTCTCTCTCTGTCTCTCTGTCTCTCTCTCGCTCTGTCTCTGTCTCTCTGTCTCTGTGTCTCTGTCTCTGTCTCTGTCCCTCTTTCTGTCTCCCTCTCTGTTTCTCTCTCTCGCTCTGTCTCTGTCTCTCTGTCTCTCTTACTCTGTCTCCCTCTCTCTCCGTCCCTCTCTCTGTCTTTCCCTCTCTCTGTCTCTCCCTCTCTCTGTCTCTCTCTCTCTGTCTCTCTCGGTCTGTCTCCCTCTCTCTCTGTCCCTCTCTCTGCCTCTTTGTCTCTGTGTCCCTCTCTCTGTCTCTCTCT
>JRZD01020255.1:0-14825 GCA_000826945.1 Eimeria nieschulzi
AGAGAGAGAGAGTGAGAGAGAAAGAGAGAGAATTCCAACTGTAGTGCTGGAGAAAAATAGTGGGTCTAACAGACACCGGAAAGACACAGGAAAGCCAGTGGAGCAAGCGACCGGAGTGAGCCACTCACATCCTTCGGAGGGTTCCAAATCACCGCGTTGAAAAGCCCAGAGTCGTCACTCCGCCACACCACCTGCGCCCATGCAGGAACCCTGTCGATGGTCTCTCCTTCGTGTGGCACGATGCCTACCCTCAGACGACAGCTGGAAACAAAAGCAAAGGAAAACAAGGAGACGCATATTTGCACTAAATCACGAGTTGAGCCTCTTGCCTCAGCCCGAGTCCACAAAGCAACCGATCGCGTTTGACTAGTTAGCTAACGAAATAGCGTATTCGGCTAGCTGGCTAGCCGAATACGCTATTTCGTGTCAAGCAGCAAAGCGGCTAGTCCGCTAACACGTCGCTGCACACCCGACAGGTTGCAACCTAGCAGGCGTCGGCCATTCGAAGCTCGCCCACTGCGATCGCTAGCTGCGGAATCGAGGGAGGAGGAAACGACGCACCGGTGAGTTAGGACAGGCGAGCCATCTGGATTGTCTGGGAGGAAGATGGACCAGACCGAGCCGAGATCGTCATCCGTGGCATTGCTTTTGTCGTACTTGGGGCCTTTGAGGGTCCCAAGATTGGCCTCGAAATAGTGCGGAGCCACCCCACGCCTTTCCCGATGAAGAGGGTGGGAGGTTCGATTCCACTCGTTGAAGTCTCCAAAGAGATACGCCGCCTTTGCATTAGGCAGCCACTCGCGGTAATGCCAGCCGAAAATGCTGAGAGATGAAGACAGAGCCAGAGCGGATGCTTGCATTCGGCGCAGCACATCCACCGCCGCAAGGCCGACATTCGCAAATACGCATAGCCAACCCATCAACAAAGTGAGGCCCACTGCCAGCAGAGGAGGAGGCGATTGTTTGCAGGGAGAAGCAGAGGGCATGTCTACACATGTAAATATTGTATACAGCAATATCCTACGCTTATGTACATATATTTTGAAACAATAAACCCTACAGGCGTTCCGTCTTTTTTGTGATGTCTGTACTGCTCACCCGTTCGACTCTACTCGCTGGCAGCCAAAAACCTTATGGCCCTTGGCGAACGTCTCAAGGCCCCCAAACTTCTCGTCCATTTCAGTGAGAACCTTTCCTAGCATTTCAAACCTTTGCCGCAGCTGCGGCACAAACTCTTGCAGCTTTACGTCCGACTGAACCACCGCACTGCCGTCCAACTGCGATGCCCAATCGCAGGTGTCTCGGGGGGCCCGCAGGGGAATGACGATCGGCTGCGTAGACAACGGAGACAGCCGAATAAATGCCGCTCCGGGTGCACAAAATGCCAATAGATGCGCATGCACGCATGCGGGTAAAGAGGGGATGGGTAGACAGGAGACAGCAAAGCACGTCGGCCCCCATGCATTTCGCAGGGAAGCAGCAGCGCCAAGCTGAAGGCTTGTCTGTCTCTGGCGCTGGAGCCGCTCACCACATCCAACCCGACGGGCGGCCCGTAGCAGAGGCCCGTTTGCTCGCGGCGTGTGTGAAGCAACCCCCGAAAAGAAGCGATTTCGCGGGAAGCCAGAAGAGGCGCCAGCGCCCCCTGCAGCTGACGCCATTCTGCGCAGCCGATTATGAAGCAGGCCTCAGAGTTACTGACCGACACAATCAAAAAATAAACGTACACACACATATATATATATACATATATATATATATATATATATAGGGGAATGTACTAAATATGTGTGTACATACACTGATACGTGCGTGTGTATGTACGTAGACAAATACAGATATACATACAGATATACATACAGATTTATGTACAGAAATACATACAGATATACATACAGATATGCATGCAGACATATGTACAGATATACATGCAGCTGTATGTAAAGATGCAGGTGCAGATGTATGTACAAATGCATACACATACACATCCACATATGCACATAAGTAGCTGTATGTATACAGTTAACGCACACTTATATGTACAGATAATACACATACAAATATATATATAGATACTTACAGATACAAATGCATATATACTAGATATATATGTACATGTATATCTAGTACATACACATCCTCATACATAGCAAATTAAAGGTCAGGGACGATAAGCAGTTCCGAAGGTCGGCATCGCTACAAGCCGCTTTCCCATAAACATTGCTGGCAAAACTCTTTATAGAAAAGGCACTCTAAAGACGAGGCAGCTCGGCATAGGAGACAGGAAGAGAGACAGCAGGTGGACCCGGCAGAGAACGACAGCTGAGGATATCAAGAACAGACGCCGAAGGGCAAGGTGAGACAGAAAACAGAAAAGACACACAGGCATACAACAGAAAAGAGAGACAGGCATACAAGAGATAAAAGACAAAAAGACGCACTCTCGAAAATGGTAGAAGATGGAAAGGCACCGCGGCTCGTCTGCCCTAGCCAAGACAGCGACGCTCGCATCCACAGCTTGACTCCAGCTGCCGCGTCGGCCCCCACGCTGCACCTGCAGTGTGAACAACAACAGCAGCAGCAGCACAAAATGGTGGAGATGAGATCTGCATGCCCTTTGCCTTAGCGTCTCCCCCTGTGTGGCTACCGCATGTACATCCCTCAACTGCCTGTCCCAAGGTTGAAACTTAAACGCACTTTGAACTGGTCTGGGGCGACAGCGCGGAGGCGGCCCTGGTAGGCATGGAGGTGAAGCACGTCTCTCAGCCTCTCGATGTCAGCCGCAAGATCTGCAGCGACTTGTGCCATTTCCGCGAGCCTTCCGTTGGCAGGTGAGCTGCTGCTGTCCCTGCTGCCGTCGGTGGCAGGCCTGGCCTTAGCCCGTCTGCGGAGGGTAACCTTGTGTTCTAACACGAATGTATCGTCGAGGGCCAGGGGCACCAGGGCACCGGCCATAATCACTTTGCGGCTCCTCAGCTTGACGGCAGCAGCGGAGGTCTCGGCCTCGTGCTTCCACCCTGTAAGCTCTTTTGTAGCAATTTCATTTTCAGCCAGTTGTAAAAAAGTCTCCAGCTGACCAGCAAAAGCCACCTCGCTCACGTCGCCTTCCCCCTTGCTGTTGTTCATGCTGTTGCCGTATCTGCCACCGTCGGCGCCGGAAGAAGAGCCCGCGGCCCTCCTCTCAGAGGGCTTCGAGGGGGTGGGGCCCCCCGAAGGGCCCCCCGGAGGAACCGGAAAGGCATTTGCGGGAGAGACAGACACAGCGCCCTCAATCAGACGAAAGAGCACTGTGTCGTTCTTCCCCTGAAAGAGTTCCTTTGCCTCGCGGAAACTCCCGCTGCCTGTGGGGTGACCCGGCAGGTCTGTTGCTGCGTCCGAGCAAGTGTATGGCTTCTGCAGCTCTGTCACTTGCTGCAGGAAGGTCGCTGCCACGGAGGAACCGTCATGCTCTCGCAGCAGATGCAACTGGACGCCCTTCACCTGCCCGGCGTACTCAATGAACCGGTCCACAAGCCTCTGCTGTTCAAACTGAAAGAAACACACAACGCGAAAAAACACAACAGGATATGCGACGTAATTGCAAGCAGGTTTGGGGATATTTACAGAGGCTTCAGGAACAGTCGAGAGGACCCACTGGGCTCCCCTAGGCCAAACAAAACACGCAGCCGGCAAAAGAGGGAAAACTTGCAGTGCTGGGGTTTCGCAGGGACTCCTCCCACCCTAAGACGGCAGGGCATTAAGGCTGACGCTGCTGTGCTGGGGACCTCCCAAACCCTTCTTCCCCCATCAATATTTCCCAAATACTCACCACAGGCACCGCAACCAACGCGTCCGCTGCATTCAGCTTATCTATACGTTCTGGGAGCATCCGAAGGAAGGACGAGGAGGGCATCTTGCTTATGTATTGCTGCCTCTCATTCTCGCTGTGCTGATCCCTCGACCCCTCCATTTCTCCCCCTGCCCCTGCAGAGGAAAAAGGGACCCCCTCCCCGAAGAGCCCCATGAGGTAGACGGAAAAAGTAGAAAATAGACTGAGAGGAGAGTACTGCTTTCCGCAGGAGGCGCTCCTCACAACACAAAGCCGAAAAAAAAGCGCCTTTTCTCGCACTGCTAAAAATTCCTAATAGAACTCTACGCAATGGCAAAAATGTTCGGTTTAATGCTCCACTGGAAACTGAGAAGGAAGACCTGTTCGAAGCACCCCCCTTGCCCCTATCGAGCTACTGCAAGCCGGCGGCGCCCTGTGAGTTGGAGACCGGGAAAGAAAAGTAAAAACAAAAAATAATTCGCCTTTGCGAGATATGAATATTTTGTTAGGGAACTTTTACTTAGACAAGGCGTGGCGAGAGCGGCGCCTCTTCGGGACTGCTCGGGACAACACCGGGTCGGCGGTAGAGAATACGACACAGAGCAAGCAATGGTTGTCCTACATGCACACTAGGAAACTCAACTTCGCCCCTTTGTTCCCCCTGTTCCATTTCTTTCTGCTGTGCAACAGGCAAACGGGACGGCACACACCCCGAGACAGAAGGGGCATGCGCTACACAGCCAGCCAACGTTGCCAGGCTGCTGCTCTGACGGAAGCCAATATCGCTGTTTGAAGGCCCTATACACCCATTTAAGAAGCCAATATAGCTGTTTGAAGGCCCTATACACCCATTTAAAACAATTATTAAGTAGCATTAAACGCGACGTCTTTCTATTTTTATGTCTTCCTTCTTTCCTCGATCTACCACAACGCCTGCTAGCGCCGCCGACTGCCAGGCAGTGGACCGATGTTCATGTACCCTACTACCTGTACAGCAATTCGGGGGCCCACGTAATACTGTGTGGTGCTACAGCTAGGAAAACATTCTTTTTGCTTTTAATATCTGGAGTATAGAGAACGGAAAAGATTAAAAGCCATCGACAGCCTAGCTACCATTGTCCGAGCTGAATAGTTGCCGTTTCACAGACACAAGAAGAAATGGAGGCCCTCATAGCCAGAAACTTGTCTCAACTCCCGCATTCACGTGCTCACAACTGCCTCTATTTATCCTGAAACCACTTATCATGGAATAAAGTGAACTTCCCGTTGTGCAAGAGCCGTTGTGTACTCTGGAGGGAGAGGACATGGCAGGCCAGCATTACGGAGGCATGGGCCTCCCAGGCCTTCGCAGTCTCCGATGCTGCCCTTGCCGTAGTGAATAAAAACGGCTTTTTCCAATAGATCCTAATTAGTCTCTTTAATACGTATTATCTATGTCTTGCTGAGGTACTGTGGCATGCTAAACTTAGTGTTAGTGAGTTGCGGCCAGCAGCATAGCGATTAATCCCTCTGCAGGTATATACACGCATTATGTACTATTGGATATATCAGCACTAGCTATCCATAGCTGGATGCAGGCTGCCGGCGTGGGGGAGGCAAGCATCCCCACACACCAACGGCCGTAGTCCTGAAGCTACCCCTCATGCTAAGATATGGCAATAAGAGATTAATGGAGAGATCCATGAACCCAAAACTACTCTTTTTAAGACGTGGTCGAATGGCCTATTCTAATGCATTGTGGTCACAGGCCATGCGAAACCACAGCTGCTTAAAGCACGAGTTGAAGCGTTTCGGGTACTCTGATGCAGCTATAGAAGCGTCAATCTTGAGCTCAAACCGATGGAAATGGAAACCGGACAGGATATGCCTGTTAGTTTAGCTGGTCAGAACGAGATGCAGTCTTTCAGATGGCTAGCTTCAGCCAAGACGAGATTCCTTGGGAACCGTATTTGTTTAGTTTTAATACTTTAAAGGTGCTGGAAAGAAATGTTTTTGTTCAGCTGTAAGAAACGCTCTATTCCTGTGATCCTAAAAGTCGGGATTCTATTTGCAGAAATCCATCCTGTACTTTGCGAATGCAGATTTGTAAGCAAAAGCGGGGGCACGTGTTGTTATTCCTACGGTATTACCAAACCAGTTATTGCCGGCGGATAACAGGGAAGGCCAAATCCATGAGCCTAGGTTGCTTTATTGGACTGAAAGCATATTTGCTTGTATCGGGTTGATTCGAAGAGGAAGCTTAGGGCTGAGACCAACGCTCACAGCAGAACGAATTGCAAAGAGAGCCAGGCTGACTTGGTATTGCCTGGTCGTGCCTGTGTTGCGCTGCCGACTAGTCGCTACCAAATCATCACCTACGCATATAACGCGCTGCAGCGATTTCTTCATGCCCACTTTGCTTTGACTACAGAGGTCATTCCTTCAAGCTTCTTTTATAGGTCGTGCTAGGATCACTTCATGTTGCAGTTGGTTCCTTAAAGGTGAAAATGCACATACAATGAATTGCGTGGGAGCACAGGTCTTGTCCTCCTCCAACCTTCTTCTTGCATGGAGCTGACTGAAAAGTTACTCGTTACACATGCTCCCCTGTGGTAAAGGAACACCTTTACGTTGCATGCTACCTACCCTACATCCGATCACTGCAACATCCACTATGAAAAAAGTAGCACAGCACCCCAGTGCAGCAAAGACACTGATCACTGAAGCATTGCTTCAGGAAAACCACAGTAAATAAGTGGCTCGACTTGTGCCTGATCCCTGTCACTCTTTAAACGCCTTATCGGCTTGCGTAGCCGCTTCTTTCGTCCAGCCCATAAAGGCAAGTGCATTATGGAACAAATTCATTAAACAAGGTTTTGCGGAGCAAGCTCGGTTTCTCTTTTCGTGTCTTATAGCACGAGAAAGCACAACGAATTTACATGTGCTCGAGCAACCATCTGAATGAGATGCAAAGAAAAAATTCTTCAGCTTCAAAGATGCTTCATGATGTTGTTAATTGCTTGCGATTGACGAGAAATCAATTGAGCGCCTGCACCATTCCACCCTAGCGTTTTAGCTTACCTGACTCCCATAGAGAGAGCAGTCAGCTACTGGTTTCCCTATTCTCAAGAGAACAGGTTTCGTAGGGTAGTAAAAAGCATTGCCGTTTTGTCAGTTATCCAATCATTTCTTTTATTTCTTTGTGGGGGACCGAAAGAAACAACTCTTTGCACACGCTGATGGGCTCTCTCTCTCAAATACTCAAATGCCATGTACTCCGCTGCTTTAAGGGTCTTGGGTACTGAGTGAATAGATGCTTTAATCGCAGGTGTGGTGACGCCGTGCAGCCTGGGAGGGAAACTTGACCGAGTTACCGACACCGTGGTGCGTGGCACCTGTTTCATGCCAACCCCATCCAGCAAACACAACTGAGTTCCGACTACTGAAGTGTCTTTTGAGGTCCCACCGAAGCACTCTTGTGCTCTGGTCTTGCCTGGTCCATCAGACTGAGTGTCTTGCTTCCCGTCGCCCTCTTGAGATATCGGCCCAGCTTGAGAGCTCCGCACAGGTGAAGCGGCTCCACTTCTATCTGATGCAGACTTGGGAACAATGTATGCAACCACGGCAGTGATGTCATCCGGTTTGCCTCCTACGAGCCTCTGACCAACCTCGTCAAAAGCAGCTTTGGAGAAAGGTGTAATAATCGGGTTAGACACTCCAGGGAGTGGCTCCCCCGCTTTCACTGCGAGCTGAATCAAACGCAGCACACAGAACTGTACGCTACAGCGATGTGTGCCATGGATACTTGAAAAAGGAATACTGGCTCCATGTCGCTTGCGATGGCTTGTCTTATCTCAACACAACTCAGAACCTACATCTAAAAGAGCGTTGACGATAACAAGCGGGTCAGTGCTCGGGTGCTTGTATGGTTCGCTATTTGGCCAGCACATTCGGTTGAGCAAGTCCAGAACATCGTCATCGAAAACATTGTCAAACAATCCGTCTGTCCCAAGAATGACAACATCGCCAGGTTGTACTTCAGCAGAACCTACATCAGCAGTTTGTACAGTTCTCCTAAGAACGGCTTCCCCAGAGCAGTCGTTGTCTGGCATCCGGGAAATCTGGTACGGACAATTGAAAAAATGCTGCTGGGGAACAGTACGATAAACGATCTGATATCCTCCATAATCTTTGGGGTTGGGAACCCTCCCCCTAGAATCGTAGCAAGTGGAGTATGAGAATTCCTGAGGGCCAGGGTATGCCTTTGGAGGCGTATCTGTCCGTCTTATAACCATCAGCTGCGAATCCCCAATGTTAGCCGACCAAAGTCTGTTGTTTTCGAGAATTGCTAGAACGCATGTTGTAGACCCATAGGCGGTGCACTGCGCAGATGCCTTGGTCAAGACATACAGCGGAAATTCGGAAGAACCCAACTCTACATCACATCCTGAAAGAAGATCCTCTGCCTCTGCGTCAAAGAGTACGGAGTTCTTCATGCGGGCCCTGCATTCTTCGAGGCACTTCGCTAGCAGCTCTACGGGAAGCTCAGAGGGATCCAACCCTTCGTCCTCAACAGTACTGACCCCATCTGCAATTCCAATGAACTGAGAACATCTCAAGGTAAACCTACCACATAAAAGAAAAGAAGTTGAGGGGACGAAAACACCTGTGTAGTGCGCTTAAAAGCAACTGGTCTGCGTACTAGTGACGATGGTCTCCACATCACTGACGCCAGCACTCACATGCAGGTCAGCCGCAAATGCGTCTGCGTTTGTGCTCCGTAGTGCAGCTTTCAGAGGATGCTGAATGGACTTTCCCGCTTGTACGAATTGTAGGCGACGATTCGGGCTAGGATTATCCTCACGCACAATATTGTCACCACCCTTTCCATCCACGCACCCGCAGGTGCAGCAGTTCATCTTCATGCCTCAATAAACAAAAAACCAGAGCACAAGCGAACTCCGATGTTGCAAAAGGGAAACTTGTGCCTGGTGCTGGTGTGAACTGACTGTGCAAGTCCGCAAGAGTCTCGCAGTTAAGTGAGCATCCCACCTTATTCCAAGCTGCCATGCAGATAGTGCTGTTGGAACTGTCCAGAAACAGATATCGCCCTTGCATTTCTTTTGATGTGCAATCGTTTCTTCGATAGTAAGAACGAGAGGACTGGAAAGCGGGAGACTACGAGGAGTGAAATACAAACCAGGCTTATGCGGCTCAAAATGCCCTTATGAAAAGTACGGAGGGGAGCAACCTATTGAGACATACACAGTTGCGCTAGGAATACAACGGCTGTGTTTCCGAGCGGCACAGCTGAGCGGGGCGAACAGCTACATCGAATGTCAACAGACCAATGGAGTCCCCTTCTTCCCCCAAACGCCTGTAGTGTATACAGTTCCACCTTGCTAAGAATTTGTAATTGTTGAGCTGCAGCATTCACACGACATAAAAAGAGGCAGTCGCCCTTGCATCCGACCGAGAGCATGAACACTTGTCTGGATCTCTACGGCCGTGAAAATCCAAGTGAGTTTCATGGAGATACGAACCAAACTAATTTCTCTATCTAAACTTTATTTATTCGTGGAGAGTTGGCCGTGATCTAGGTTTTTCTCGCGGAGAGCAAGTGCCTCTGCGTCCTGCTCCAGTGGTCATCCACAGGACAAAGCTCCACGATGCACCAGCTAAAGCTAGGACAGCATCGGAAGCAGTGCTGCGGTTACATAAATAAGTATATATAATGTGTAATTGCAGTTGCAAAAGTACGGCAAAGGTTAATCGGAGTCGTAAGCTCAGACACTAGCCAATCAAGAGATGGGAAGGCCCACCGCTGTAAAGCTCGTTGATAAAGGTTTACCTATATTGAGCATACAACATTCATATATTTACTCTTAGATATTCCAAACTGCCTCGAGCCCAGTGCA
This sequence comes from Eimeria nieschulzi, assembly GCA_000826945.1. NCBI lineage: Eukaryota > Apicomplexa > Conoidasida > Eucoccidiorida > Eimeriidae > Eimeria > Eimeria nieschulzi. The sequence continues at coordinate 9,703 of JRZD01020255.1, forward strand.
AGTGAGGTAACGGAACAATCAAGTGCAGGCACGAGTGGTCAATGAAGACCTTAGGGCTGCTCAATACGAAGGACTACTCACGAGATAGAGTTGAGGTATGTGCAAAAAGCTTGCCGAGTGTGAACGTGCACTTTAGGCTGCAATGCGCCGCCTAAAGCTGTCCCCGAGTGTGAACGTGCACTTTAGGCTGCAATGCGCCACCTAAAGCTGTCCCTCTCCCTCTACTAGAGCTTGGGCACCCCTGCGGAGGAACGCGGCACTCTAACTTGTAACACGAAAGCTAGGAAAGTTTCCCCTCCAGAAGAGACAGATAGCTGTGACAGAAAGACGTAAACCGTTGTAAGTGTGTCTCTTGAAGGACTCTACCCCGGGAGGCAAACAATAGAGGCCACGTCCGTTTCAACTTCGGCTGCATTATCCGTCAACAACCATCCACGTGACTGTTGCGCTAAGCAAGACAACCGTTGCGTTTTTTAGAAAAACCTTGGGTGACACACTAGCCATTAAACGTATTTCCACAGACAAGCCAAGGATTTAGGCGCTACAGCCTTTGGCGCCTGAACGCACCGCTGGGCACATCCTTTGTGCAAGATAAAGTGCAGTATTGGACATAGCTTTTAACTCACGTACCATCCTTGACACAGGAACCCTGAATGAGAAACTACATCAGCCTCGGACTACTGCTAACTGAGCCTCGGACTGGGCTCTTACAAAGATCAAGAGCACTTGCTGGAGAGTGTGTGAAGGGGAACACTGCCGCCTTCTCCAGTGTAAGAACAGCGTGGCGCTTGGGGCTGCCTAACGGAGGCCCGGGATAGCATAAAGAGCCTTGAAATCTCCTACACACGCGTCAGGTTGCAGAACGATTGCGTAGTAGTGGCCACGTTGAAGTTGGTCAGTCAAAGGACATCCAGAAGTATATATTATTATCATGCGTTGGGTGTTATTTCTTAAACTTTGTCTTCTTCGGCAGAGCCGAACGGTTGTCGACTCGGTAAGACCAACTCAGTCGAATAAGCATCTATGTTAAAATTATCACAAGGGACCCTGAAATCGCGAGAGATAAGAATAAAAAACTAAAAAGCAATATATCCGAGAGTAGGAAACGACTACAAGCAAAAGAACAAGACCAGGAAATGCCCCTCCAGGCTTTAGAGGAAACGCAGCTGGAACTAGATGAAACGGAAAACCCACTGAAAAGTACAAGAATGCACTTCACGAGTTAGCAAGCAAAATGGACAACTCTGTTTCCGTACTCAAAACGTTCGGAGTTAAATTAGAATTGCAGTAAAACAGTGATGCGTCCAATGCCAAATCAGATTCTCGCACTTGGCTCGTATGGGTCAGGCCCCTATGGCATAAGGGAGGCAAAACTGGAGGAACTGATCTTTTTCGACTTTAGTAAACATGATCCTAGACATCAGTACAAAATTACACGTTGAGTCTGCAAAGGGGCCCTTGGGAGGCCGGCGCCATCACAGCCCCATTACAGCTGCGCCTGTCTAGTGTCTGTTAGACAGGCAAACAATGCATTTCATTGCACAGCTTGTGAGGGGAAATAACAGGGGGAATGGCATGTAGGATGGGAACATTTTATTTTGCGAAGCAGAAGCTACTCCTGACTGCAGTAGTAACGCCGACCCCTAGCGACTCTAGATATCTGTCGAGACCAACTGAAACACAAAAAATCCGTTCTTTACCAATTTTATCATTGTCAAACTACTGATGCTGCGCCCGTCTTTAGATTTGTTTTCTCTTGCGTGTCAAGTGCTTTTATCCATGAGGACTGATGACGACAAGAATGGACACCACGGATAGTGCAGGTTTTACTCAGCGGGTTCCGCTAGAATGTGCTGAGCAGCGGTGCCAAACATTGGATCGGTTTGCTTCGGATCGCGTGGTTTGGGGGTCTGAGGAGGAGTTTCCGTTGGTTTGTTCCCGTCTCTTTCGTTTGTTCTTTCCCTTGACCCTCCTCAGGGCTTCTCGAGGATGGATTGTTGGCTGGGAGCTACCTGACGGCACGGCTGTGGCTTGTGGGGTCATACCCGGGATGCCCCCTCGACTTGTAGGGACGTTTCTTGCCCAACTGAACTCCCGCCTCCTTAAACCCAGCAGGCCTGGGGCGAGCAATACGGAGGCCAGCTGCAACACTAGCTGCAGCAATAGCTGTAGCAGGAAAAGTGCTGATGGTGGCTGTAGCTGTTACTACGTTGGCAGAGATTCTGATGGTGGTTGTGCGTTGGATTACCGCGTGCTGCCCCAGGATATCGAGCTGCTCGGCTGGTGGCGCGGCGCAGAATGCCCATCAGCCTGCCCCTATGAAAAAACGGCAGAGTTGCAGCAAGTGCTGCAAGCAACTCAGCAGTATCAACGGCAGGGGGAGGCACAGGGCATTACTGGTTTGGAAAGACGACGTGCGTGGCTTGACCTCTGCCTTGATGAGACTTCTAATCTCCCAGTTCCTCTCAGCCTTGGCACTTGTGCTCAAACAGCGGAAGCGGCAGCAGTAACACGAGGAGTTGCGTCTCAGGCAGAAGCAACAGGAGCAGCCGACGTATCAGCAGAAGATGGACCTTCGGCAGCGCTAGCAGCACCACCACCAGCAGAAAGGTTTTGTGCTGCCGCATCTTCTCGCTGCATTGTCTTTCTCTTTAATTTGCCATCGTGGGTCAGCTGCAGCACGTTGGCGGCCGCCCCACACGATGCAGCACAAGCCTCTGCTGCCGCAGCATTTGTGCAGCGTCCCACAGCAGCACGAGCTCTCCTTAGGCAAGCATCCCAAGTCTTCGGGGCGGGCGGTCAGCAGCAGCAGCAACAGCAGCAGCAGCGGGAGCTGCTGCTGCAACAGTCGAACTGCAGCAGTGAGCCGCGCTGCGGCCTTGAAGCGGCTCTTTCCTTGTTGAACGTCTCCGCTGCTGTTTACTTTAGCGTGCAGCAGCAACTAGAATGCTGGAGGGAGCTGCAGCTGCAGCAGCATGCAGCAACAGAAGGCTTGTCTACCGATAGCAGCAGCAGTGTTGCTGCTTTTAGTAATGACAGCAGCAGAATCGACGAGCAGAAGCAGAATCAGCGGCTTGACTGTCGCTCCTTCTTATACCGCTGGTCTACTGTGGGCGTCAGTTGTCTCTTGCGCTTCATGCGTTGTCTGTTTTTTTCCGCTGTATGCTTTTGCGGAAATGTCTGCCGCTGTGTTTGTCAAATGCCTATTTGGAGTTTGTTTTCTATAGTTAATGGAATGTGGTCTCTCGTTGCCTCTCTACAGCAGATGGTTTTAAGGCTGCAGACGTTTGCTGCTTGGCCTGGGGCCCTCAGCAGCAGCCGCAGGTTTTCTGCTGCACTGCACGCTGCAGAGAGCAGAGAGAAGCAGCAGCAGCGCCAACAGGTCGACGCAGCAGCAGCAAAGGGGGAGTTGCAGCTACTGGCAGCCGACGTGCCGCCGCTTGAGCCTTCGCAGCCTCTTCTGCAGCGGACGTATTTGCCCAAGACCTTCTCGCTCTCTGCGTTGTGCCTCTACGGAGGTATTGTTGCTGTGCTAGTCGATTTGCTGCTCGGTTTATTTCTTCCTCAGTTGCTGACCATGCTTATCTACCACGTAATCCCGCCTGATGCGTGCTCCTCCTTTTCTCTGTCTCTTGGAAAACAGCCTGGCCTCCCTGAGCAGCCGCTGCCGCCGCTTTTTCCCATCTCTCTTAGTGAAACGGTGGCTCCGCAGCTGTATCCCGAGCCCCCCGAAATGCAGCAGCAAGAACAAGACGAGGCAGCTGATGCTCTGCTGCAAGAGCACTATACGCAGCATAAGCAATTCCGGCAGCAGCCGCCAGTGCACTACCCAAATGAGACTCTTAAGGAAAGCCCGCTTTCTCATGTTGAACGGAAATGCTGCAAAAGAAATGACGGCCGTAAAGAGACCAAGTGCGCATCTCCTGCTGGACCAAGAGCCGCAATTCGCGCTGCTTCTGCCGCCTCACGCTTCCATACGTCTTGGCGGGAGCTGATGGTGCAGCCGACATCCTCTGTACTGGTTGATCTATTCAGCGCGTGTTACTGCTTCTTACACGTTCATTTGCTGACATCGCATGTGCAGTGGCTTATGGATTTCCCAGCGGGACTGAAGCTGAACGTAAACCTCACGCGCGTCTTGGGCTCGGTGATCCTCACTGCCATCCACCTTTGGAACGATCTGACGTCTTATCTGCATTCCGCTATCATATATGCAGAACAAGTAAAGTGGGGAGTTTACGAAAAGATGGAGATGGCGGCTGTAGGGGAAACGCAAGGAGTGCTCAGCGGCCTTCTCCTGAAATCCCTTAAAGACGCAGCAGCCAGAGGCATGCTCGGCCTGTACCATCTCCTCGTTCCATCTGGAGCGCATTCCTTTCCTTCTGAAACTCCGGCTCTTTCTCGCAATGGCAGCAGTAGTAGCAGCAGCAATAATTGTAAAAGAGATTGCAAGAGCAGCGACAGTAGCAGCAGTAACAACAATGGCGGGGTGTGGGAAATGTGGGAGGAGTTCGTCGCGTGGAGCATCTGGCTGTGGGATTCCTGCCGCCTCTGTCTCAAAGCAGGACTTGGGACGCTGCTAACAACTTTTCGCTTAGGTTGGTTGGGACTGTCTGCTTCAATGTTTGTCGCGGCTTCTGCGGACCTCCTTATGATCGTCACCCTCCACATATTTTACGTGTACCTCGTGTGCGCCCGTCTTCTCCACGTGAACCTCAAGAGCCTTCACTCTCTCTTTCTTCTATTCAGGTAAGAGCGCGCAGCCTTGAACTACCCACACGCAAATCGAGGGATAACAGCATTCGCATGGGACCCTTGTTTTGGGGCTTTCCTGCTGTCTGTTGCTCTTCCCGTAGGGGCCAGAAATGGAACGTCTTGCGTAGACGGGTGGACTCGGCGGACTTGCAAGTAGACCAGTTGCTGATAGGGTGTATCTTGTTCACGATCACCGTTTGCCTCTTCCCTACCACTTTAATATTTTACGTTTCTTACCTCCTGATTTGGCTTTTGATATTCTGCACGCAATCGCTGTTGCGCCTCGCTTTGCTCCTTTTCTTCTCTTTTCCCACATACTTGATTGCTTTGCGAGCTCTCTTTCCCCATCTGTTTGCTGCGGGTGTTTC
>JRZD01020257.1:2152-14725 GCA_000826945.1 Eimeria nieschulzi
CTAAGCCCTGGGGCTTTGCTGCAGTGAGGCAATTGCTTCCTTTTGCGCCTCTCGGAATGGCTCGAAGACAGCTTTTACCTGCTCCGAGACCTGAGGGATGGGCTGCGCTGCGTTGATTGTCTTTGCACAGTTCGCCTTTTCAAAAAGATCGAATATTGGCATTGTGCTCTCTCTGAAGGTAACAAACCTTTTCCTCAAGGATTGTTCGTTATCGTCGGTCCTCCCGCTCGTTGCTCCTCTCTTTAATATTCTCCGGATCATTTCATCTTCAGAGCAATCGAAGAACAACACGAGACGGGGAAGAATGCCGCAGGCATTCTGTTGTGCAGACAGCTGCTGTCCTAATTCAGACAAGGACATATCTGGTATTTCTTTATTTCTGTCGGCAGGAGAAACGGCAGAAAGAGAAGGAAAGCCTAATCGTCGCAAAGCGGATTCACACTCCGCGGCCAAAGATGCATCGGACGAAAACTCCTGGGCAACGCGAGCGATTTCAGAGGGAAGATTCTCCGCGCTTGTCATCTGGAGGACGATATAAATAGAAAGGAAGGACATGCAGATTGAAAGAGATAGATACAGCGATGAACATAAAGCGAGACACAAGGGGAAAATAAATTACTTGTTTGCGGTGTGGGCTGGTCACCGGTATGGTATAAAGAAAGAGTAGACAGAAGGAGGGGCAGGGAAAGATATTCCTGGCCTTAAGATTCAGGACTTACGGTGAGCCATCCGGAGAGATTGTCGGTGTTGCGAGGAAATCCGTCAATCAGAAACAACCCGCGAAAACCCGCAAGGAGCATCTTCCGCAGCAACAGAGTGAGCGTGATTCTTACAGGAACGATCTTGCCTAAAACGCATGTCAGAAGCCCCGCACCCTAATAAACTCTAAACAAAGACAAATACTTCTGCTGGTGCTTCTCCGTAAAACAAGACACGCGCAAAGATGAAATGCAACGCTGACGGAGAGTTTGGGTATAGGGCTGAGGTTGCCGAGGGCAGAGTAGGGTTTAGAGGGTTTAGTGTGTAGGGCTTCACCATTGCGGATGCAGTCGTCGATTAGCTTGCTGTACGGACTGTCAGGATTCGCCTGCTCTTCCCGCAAGCAGTCCCCTATGCGCACAACCCAAAAACCCTAAACCCTAAACGCTAATCCAGAAATCAGTGCCTCACGAAGCAGCATAGCCTCCCCCAGCGAAAAGCACCACACTGCCTGACGCAGAATTCTCAAGCCCTTAACCCTAATTTTCTAGTACCTGCAGATATATGGGGGATGGAGAACTCGCGGGAGATGAATTCGCACTGGGTACCCTTCCCCGCTCCTGGGCCCCCGAGAACGAAAACCTAAAGCACACACAACACCAAACCCCAAATCCTAAACCCTAAATCATCAAATGCGTTATGCTGGCAGCTGAGGGCTCCCCACAGTCCCAGCAGCATAGAAAAGGGTAGGCTTGCTCTCATTAGGGTTCATCTTTAGTTCTTCCCGTACCGTTTCTGGCTTAACCATCTTTTGCAGCGCAGCTCTGCGACGTTCAGCTGCAGGCGGGAAGATGGCTGCGGCTACTTTTGCCGTTTCTATTTTTTTTGCCGTTGCTGAGCCGAAGGAATCTGAGAGTCTTTGAACCGTGGGGCCCAAGAACATTGGCGGAAATGCCAAACTGCCGACAGTTGCTGACGTCAGACTGCGAAGCTGAGGAGATTTTAGCAATACACCGTATGTACACCCCAACTGTAGCAGAAAAAGCAGCAGCAACAGCAGGCGCTGGAGTTGGTAAATTCTCAGGGACCCCTGCAAGCGACTAGACAACTGCATTAAAGAGAGACAGCTGCTAGGGGTTAGGGTTTAGGAAACCCAGCTGGAATGCGGCTCTGTTGAAAATGTGCATAAACAAAAAAAATATCCAATGGCACTGCAAATATTTTCGCTTGTAATCAAATTGAAGAAATAGACGGGCATTAGCCTTCTCACCTCCCTTCTAATCTCGAGGTGTTGTTGGGGCTTGATGTGCCTCTCTGATTACAAAGTCTTAATATAACACTTGTTTTTGTCAGCGAGAACCGATCTGTAGATCATAAAATTAATTTGAATAAAAGGTTTCGCAGGGGAAGTTTTGAGGAGTGTCGTTCCTTAGCGGAGGAAAGCTAATCGAAGATAGACATACAGCCGCCATTCTGTTTTTTGATTTCTGCATTGATAATATCCTCATTGCTTTCTGCATGTGTAGGATAACGAATTGTGCACAAAATATGATACTATGATTTGCTTTCCAGCCCCGTTGAGGCAGGTGAGTTCGAGTTGCCATGATCATCAAACGACAAAGAATACTTTTTCGTGATAGCCAGCCATGAACCCACGCATTTCTGTTTCTGTTCCTGAACCGTGAATGTGGTGTATAGCTACGTGCTTAGTGGTGGATTTGATTCTTTTTACACTATCCGCATCAAACAATAAAACTCCAGTGCCTGGAAACAGGAATCATAGAGGTCATACATGAGAAGCACGGCAGCGGCATGTGGAAGGCGAGGGCGACTTTAAGCGGCTACGCGGTTGTTGCCTCCGAGTCTTGTAACTGTTGTGGAAATGTGGCTTTTGTGGCTTTGCAGTGTGCATGAGGACTTCTGCGGCCAAGGTTTGGGGAACATTTCCCGTTGACTGTCGGCGGTGATTCGCTGGGTGCACAAGGGGATGCCGGTGGCGATGAGGAAACACCTGAAGGTACTGCCGCTTGCTGTAGGGATATCTTTCTTGGGATAGGCCTTAGGGTGTCGCCTGTAAGGATTTCCGCTTGGGGTCATCTGACTCTGTCTCTGTCCATCTCTCTGTCTCTCTCTCTCTGTCTCTGTCTTTCTTTCTGTCTCTATCTTTCTTTATTTCTCTCCATGTCGCTGTTGCTCTCTATCTCGCTCTGTCTCTCTGCCTCTGTCTCTGCCTCTGTCTCTCCGATGAACATGTTCAGGTATCGGAATTTAGGGACTGTGGCTCTGAATTTTGGCTTACATGAACTTTCGGCGTTAATCTTTCATTATTCAGCCATCCGCGATAATAAACAGGCAGTATTCACCGCCTTCATTAACCTGGGGCCATCTGTTACCTCCCATGTACAGCCTCTGCAAGTTCGGTTCCCGTGCTTAGACGCTTTAGTGCACATGTTCGTATTACTCAGGAGGACGGAGCCTCCATTCTACGCAATCGGGCCTTGAATCCGTTTGATAGCGAATGGCTTCGTGTGGTCGTATAAAACGGAAATAGGCTACTTTTCTAGCACGATTAGGACCACGATGGTTTTTGCGAACACGCCGACTTTCTGACCTCGAGGTATCACGGGGAATCAGCTAAGGTCCCATTTACAATCTTTTTTTACGAGTGCCGTCGTAACTGCATCTTTTGGACCGATTCACTGGCATGCATTTTGCGCCTAGAGCGTCTGAGTAGAACCCGGGCCCTTAGGCCTCGTTGGCGATGCTATGAGCCCTAGCGGCCATTCAGGAGCTATACCAGCGTAGCAGGCATTCCCTCCAATAATTAAAAACGGTAATCCGTCAACAGGAATGTCGCTGGCAATTTGTATAAAGACGCCCTGCTTCTCTTGTCCTCCCCCTCGTTGAAAATCTGCATCTGTCGCCGGAGGCTACCAAGCTTGGAGTCCCTGCGGTTAAGTCACCAAGGACTTCCGATTAACTGACTCATAGGTCGCTCACGAATTGGTAACTATGCAATAGGGTAAATGTGGAGACTGCATTTCCCCAAAATGATGAGAAGTTAAGTAGTAACCTTGAACTAGCGTCTAGCCGTACTATGAAGGTCCAACGAAAACACGGTAAAGACAGGGAGGGCCGTCGAAGCGAGCACGACCGTTTGATATCAACCCTCCCGCAAATGGTATGAACAGGATTTTAAGTTGATCAGGTGTAGTGAATGGCAGTGTGATTATCACGAGGCTTCCTGCTTGTTGGCTTGAAAATGGATAGGCTACTGTTGCTCTGCGATGCATTAGTGCAGGATGACTGATGAGAGTTTTCCTTGGACTCTTCGTCGTTGCACCATAGAAATTCTCAGCAATCGCAGCCTAAGCTGCATTCAGCTTGAACCACTACAGAAGCCTTAGCCACCGTCTTTGTAATATTGGCTTAGTTTATCGAAATAAGGTTTTACTTGCCTGAGCATCAGGCTGCAGGTAACTAGAATTAAAGCTGGGGGTGTTGGGTAGGGAACCCCCAAACGGCGTTTTGGCTTCCAGCTCAAAGCCTATGAAATTGTTTTCACATCATTGCAGTTCAAACAAAATAAGTAAGTTTGAACAATAAAGGAAAAGGGAATGCGCTTTTATTGGGTGTTTACAGAAGGGTTTCTTCTGGCTCTCTGACGATCATCTCTGGTCAAGCCTGGAAAATAGAGTTTGAAATCGACTTCCTTCGACAGCAAAGGAATTTCCAGCCTACCCTAGCACTCTCTATTGCGCAATTTTATTAATACAATTACTGAAATTATTTTTAAAGACAAAGCTTTTTTTACCAGCGATCCTTGCTCAACAGTAGTAGTCTTTGGCATTGGCCACATGATGGTCACAGAGTACACCCGTTCCCGCATCTGCGATTTTTGATCTTTTCTTTAATTGAGAAAAGCAAAAACTTTATGTTTTAGTAGGCCTTATTAACCAGTAGCTGTGAGTGTTCTGGGGAAATCAAGTTGGGCTTCGCGGGGCCTCACCCGAGTAGGTCCCATACTTCTGCAGCAACAAGAGCAACCCACGCAGCAGTAGTTCTATCACACCGATGCCTAACAAGAAGGGGGAGGCAGGATGAAAGTTTCGTTTATTGGAGGCCGCTTTGCAGACCAGACTGCTCGCATTTGCTGAGGTTTCCTCCTTCAAGGTTAGAAATAGACTAGTCTCTCGCAGCGGCATCAGGGAATGCAGTTGCAGCAGCAGCAGCAAGAGGAGCCTCAGCAGCCTCAGCCGCCACAGAGGCACGAACCATTCCGTCTTATCCGAACAAATGGACCATTTACATCTGCCCTCCTTGGAGGACGCGGAGCCTTCGACGGGTGATAAACTGGAGGGGCCCGCGCCGCTCACAGCAGTCGCCTTACCATCAGCATCGAGCCAAATGACTGGGGATACGTCTGTTGAAGACGGCGGCGAATCTGTACTAGGGAGCCGAACCACGGCGATGTTGTGCAGCATTACCCCTTGCCCTTACGTAAAGAGCCCCCGCAGCAGCAACATCAGCAGCAGCAGCAGCGGGAAGCTGAAGAGGGTCGCTTTTTTCTTCCTTGGTGCGGCTTCTGTGCTGCCCTGGGACTGCGTGGTGTTGGACATGGGCGTGTTTAACACGCGTTACGTCCCTACCTATCCTTGGATAGAAACCTCAACTGAGGTAAAAAAATTATTTCTTTTAAAGATTTGTTTTTGTTTGCAGCAGCAAGGCAGATGTAGTGTGAGCTGATCTTTTAACCTCTATGCCTCTTTGCTGTTCTTTCTATGATGGGTTGCTTTTGTCTGCTTACACAAAATCCCTTTTTACTTTGTGTTTATACGATTCCTTCTCCTTCCTGTCATTCTTCACACCCTCCTTCCTATTTGTATCGTGTTGCTTTTTGCAGGTGCGGACTTTATGTTTAGTAGTCGGTCATTTGCTTGTCTTCTTTCTCTCTCCAGGCCTCAGCATCGCGCCAATGACTCTAGGGGGTTGCTTCGCAGCAGCAGCAGCCTGCTGCTGGCTCTCGGTGATAGCTCCTCTTGCCGCCGCTCCTCAAGTGGGAGGCCTTCCCCCATCCATAGCAGCAGAGCGTTCCGTCTTCAACGCTTGCTGCATATTGGTAGGGGTCCTCGGCCTCAGCTGCTCGGCAATGCACGCCGGAGTGTACGGACTGCACGCTGTTATTTGCCCTTCTCTTGCCGTTTCCTGGGCGTTTGGAGGGGCCCTCGCGGGGCCCCTAGGGGCCTGTGTGGCGCTGCTGCTTTACGGTGGCCTTGGCAACAATTCCCCCTCTCTTTCCACCCGTCTGCTGCTGGGCATGTGTGCCTTTTGGCTAATTGTCTCCGGCTGTCTCCTTGCTGTCGCCTTACGCTCTCCAACGGCTAGAAGAGCTTTGTTGCTGCAGAAACAGCAGAGCATGCAGCACGATGATTTGCAGCAGGAAGTTACTACTTTGGGGCTCACCCATCCGCCAGCAGCTGCACAGCAACAGCCACAGCAACAGCCGGCGGCGTGCTTGGAGGGAGGCGGCGAGGTAGACGGGTTAGAGGGGGAAAAAGATCAAGAGTTTCAAGAGAGCCAAGCGCTGCTGCAAGGCATCAGCGCGGGCAGCAGCAGAAGCCTTAGGTTTCTGTCTCTCCAAACCGCCCTCAGAGGAGGGTCTTCCCTAAGGCGTCAGTGGCATTTCTATGCTGAGGCTCTGCGGCAGTGCCGCTGCAGCTTGCTGTGCTGTTTCTTCCTCTCTCTAACTACATTTGTTCTGTATCCCATTAAAGTGCAATATATGCTCCCCTTCAGCAACACAGATCCAGCGTTCTATCAGCTGCTGCTGGTTGCTGCATACCACCTGGGCATTGTGACTGGCCGTTGCGTGTGGTGCTGGTGCTGCTCACTCAGCTTTAGGCTAGTGCCTGCAGTGCTTATGCTGCGACTCACACTTTTGCCTCTCATCTATTGGTTCGAGTCTCTGCCTGAGGGTGCGATGTTGCATCATGCAGCAGCAGCACCTCCTGCGCTGCATCGGCAGCGTGTGTTATTGCTGCTTGACGTCTGCCGCTGTCTCACTCTCCTTTTATACTCAGCTCTCCACGGCCATCTTTCTATTGTTGGGGCGGTCCACGCGACGCGCAGCCCTGACACTCTCCCTGGCCGTGAAGCAGCAGCGTATTTGATGAGCCTGAGTGAGACCCTCGGGCTTGCTGCAGGGACAGTCCTCTCCATTGTTCTTCCTGCTTCTTCCAAACATCTCGACGGCTGGAAGGCGCCAACGGCAGCAACAGCACATCATCTCGTCTGACGGGCTATATGTGGATTATATATTGCTTACTCACCAGTGCTACTGTCTTCTTGCAGCCCTACGGCAATTAGGGTGTTTCTGCGGCTACAGTGTTACCCTCTCGTTTCTGCTGCAGCAAAACCTTCGCTTTTGCTGTTAAAGTGGCAGAGCCTTTACAGAGGAGCGGTGCGCCTTCTCTACTGCAATAAGTGATGTTTCAACTGAGGGACTAAACTGCAGCGGAGGTTTTTTTCAGCATGCGACTAGTGTATCCGACAACAAGCTATATAACGTACTATAACGTACGTTACCATTAAGATTATCTGTGCAATAGAATGATTGTATATTTTTGGGTGATCCCAGTCGGAGAGGATTTGCCATGCCTTTTGTTAGCCCCCTCCGTGAGCCACCTGACCGCAACAAAAAAGAAATGACTGAAAGGGCCCGTGCGATTTTGCACTATCTCTGACACTGTGAGGATTAGGGCGAATGGTTTAAAGTGCCGTTCGAAGTCCCAACCCGTCGCCATTCGGTGCTCATGCTCCGGGGTTCTTCCGCTTGTACAGAGCATAATCGTTCTGAGAAGCACGAAAAAGCCGGCCACATAAAAGACACTTTGCCAGTTCAGGCGCCCCTAGCCGTAGCGAGGCGATGGCTTACTCGACAGGTAGCGCCAAGGCTCGCCTCATTGAATAGGAGACACTGAGAGATATTGGAGGCAGACACAGCCAGCAGTTGCAGAAGCTCCACCACCATCAATGACCGCACCTTACCTTTAGGCAGGGACTCTCCAGGATCTCGCGGGCTGTTGGCCTCTGTGCAGGATCCTTGCTGAGCATCTGGTCACAAATCGTCCGAAGCTCAGCAGAGTACTTCGCCGGAATCTTTGGGGCCTGTAAAGGGAAAACAAACATACTAATAAGATAATCAAGCGTAATTTTATAAACTGAGCATGAAGGCAATATACACTCTAGCTATACCTTGAAAGTGGAACAGGATTTGCTTCCATCATGTACGTTTATAAATCAGTTGCTATGCCTCGAAGTGTTCAGTTATGCAACTGCTTGATTTTAGTTTAGCAAGCAAAGCTGTAGGGAAGAACAGTGATAACTCGACGTTTGTATTACAGGGGCATTGCAGATGTTTCTGTTGAGTTCAGGAAAACTGAGACCCTTAAACGGCAATTCAAAAGTCGCAGCTTCAATCATAATGCACCCAAGTGCCCAAATGTCGGCCGCAGACTGGTAAGGGCGGCCCTGTACATGGCAAGGAAAGGCGCAATAAGCACTAGTGATAACTCTGATCTTTATGCTCTCCGAGAATTCTGATGTAGCTTCTCCGCTAGGAATTCCAATGGCCAAAGGAACCATTCAGATGTAATGTCTTTCTTTTGCCGAGACAATAAGGGTTTACATGGCGTGGAATAATGGTACAAGTTTTTTAAATGCCTACCTTGCAAAGCTCAGGGGCCATAAAGGCTGGGGTGCCACACTGCGTCTTGGCTTGCTGAAGGGTGAATTCTAGAATCTTAGAGAGTCCCAGATCGCCAACTCGGATGTAATTATTCTCATCCAAGAATACGTTGGCAGGTTTCAAATCTGCATTTGCAACCTCATGTTTGTTTTGTGTTATACTCAGGGGAACGAGCTCAGCACAGGTGAAACACCACAAAATAGCTCTGCTGTATTGGCGCATGAGAAGTGGGTTATATTAAGCTCCTCCTCACCTCTGTGGAGAATCTTATGCTTGTGCATGTAGTCAAGGGCAAGGCAAAGTTGCAAAAGCCAGGTTCTGAGGGTCACTTCACTGAAAGGCTTGTGCTGGCGTTTCCTCTCTGCGATAAGTTTCCCTAGGTCTCCACCTAACGCCCCAGGCACATGTAGAAAGCAAATAAAACATCAATACCGTTATTTATTCCTGGTTGTTAAATCCTAAACACAACATTTCCTGTCAATAACCGCAAATGCTTACCCTCACAAAAGTCCATGACGATGCAGAGGTGCGGGCACCCATGGTATGTGTCACTGAATGCGTTGCGATAGTGCACAATGAAAGGAGCATCTACCAGCTTGGACAAGACCTAAAAATAACAAAGATAAGAGCTACAAATCGTAGATATGGTGTTAAACGTCTGTGAGCCCACCCAATTCCTAATCTACTGTCAACAGCCTGTCGGCTGGCAAGATCCCGCTGCTTTGTCCAGCTGCTCTTGAAATATTGTAGTTTCCAAGGCCCGTGACTTGCGAGAAAAACATGCCCTAGGGAGGCTGCAGCTGCTTCTACTAGGGGCTGCAGTTCTATCGCCGTGTTACTTTCAATCCTCGAGCCATCGAATGTACGAAAGACCGTACGTACAAAACACTTCTCCGGGGACCTTTCCACTACTTTTGACAATTTATCAGGAAAGAACCTTAAGACTGACTCACATGAATCTCCGTCTTTGCTTCCTCGATATCTTCCTTCTTCATTTGGCGGGTGTTAATCAGCTTCATGATCATTCTAGTCCACACGCAGAACAAACAACGCGACAACAACGGAAAGCTCCTGACTCTTTGGAACTGTCAAGTTTGTTGGTCATTTTTAAAAATGTATATAAAAGGAACCTACTTCTTGTCATCCTTGTCCTTTACAAGGACGGCTTTGCCGAAAGAGCCGCTGCCCACTACGGAAATGATATCGTAATCTCCAACGCGTTCCATTTTCAACCATAGATAAGACGATCAACCTGAACTTGCAGGTAAACACGCGAAGGGCTGCTGTTTCCCCTCCTTACGAGGGTTATAGCCAGAGGGACCCTTTGGGCTGGTGCAGAGCTTGTACAGCTTTAGGGCAATCAGGAATAAAGAATTCGGTCAGTAGTTTAAAGAAAATTTAGAGTTGGCAAATACAAGAACTGTGCTGAGCCCCTTCGCAGACTGTTATAGGGACAGACAGACTGAGGACCAACTGCCACTTAAGATTAAACCGAAAGATATCCTGCGCAGTTTGTCACACCATAGTGTGGCAATAAGCAACTCGCAGGGCTTCAATAAATTTTTTGCTAAATTAAAAATAAGGAGGAGATTCAAGAGAAAAAAACCTACTATTGATTCTTGCAGTTCTGGTAGGTGACCACCCTCTCTATCCTGGACCTGTGGTGGGGAGCGTAGCAGCGCTCAATGCACTGAATGAGACGGCTTTGGACACAAGCTCTGAGGTATAAAAAGGCTTTAATAAGTTTGTACCTGTTAGATTCATTGAGGAATATACGCACTAGAGATATTGCGGTCAATGCGCAGCTTCAACAGGCATGTCGGCAGCGCCTATCACAGGTGTGGGGCCATCAGGGGTCACCCCAAATACAGGCCAACAAGATAGAAACCGGAAGTCGAGCTTCTAAACGGAGAAAGAATTGCTTGGTTGGAAGTTAAAAAATTTAGCGTGGTCATTTTTTTCTGCTGTAGCAGAAATGATATATCACCAACCAGTAAACCGAGAGCCGCATACGCACAAATATTCACCGTACAGAGAGTGGCCGTTTGACGAAATTAATACAGCATTGTGGGCGGCTGTCCCAAGTACCATTATAAGCGGCTTTCGGCGCATTCCACTGCATCTTACTCGCGATTTCGATACCCTCCGCAAGCTCACTGGAAAAAACTCACTTGAACAGCACTGGCAACAGAAAAAGTAACACTCCAGTAGATTTTCTGGAGAGAAGGGATTCCTGACGGTTTTCAGAAATTACATACTAATGCTGACGCAAACTACTGTGCCTGAATAGACACAACGGTAACGAGTTCAATATAATTTGTGCTAACAGCATTACAAGCTGCAAGTGGGTGTTTCGCGACTAGGTAATTTTCGAACGTCCTAACTCTTCTCTCTTAATTTTACATGGCCCAGTACACTGAATAATTAAGAAGAGCAACACCTATAGCTACGAAGGGCTACTCGCCTGTTTCAGCTGTCCCCTAACTTATACACTATGTAACTACACGTATATACATAACTATAATGAGCAGCGCACAAGTCTCACTTTGTAACCCGCTCTGGCTAGTTTTCGCTTTATATCCCCAAAAAACGAATTGAGCATAAGCTTGTCCCTTCCTCCTAAACATGACAAAGGAAGGTTACACAAGGAGAACTGCATTGATGCAGCCGTCGAGTTCGGGGTTGTTTGTCACCTGTGCGTACTTCGCTGAACAAAAAAGACAAAACAAACACGGAACTTCTTTAACACATCTAATTTATTTGCCTAATACATTTGGCTGTCGTGAAACGTAGAACATCACTAGGTATCTTTAAATTAAAAAAAAAATCTTACCCCAAACAACCTTGCCGGTCTGCGTCACAAGACCTAACTCGCTGACATTCACCTCAATAATCGTGCCTGCAAACCAAAACCGCAAACCACAGCTGGGCAGAAAGTGACGACTAGACCGCAAATCACACATGGCTATTATGGAGAAAACTGCATAAAACCCAACCCCAAACTCAAGACCCTGCGCATGGAGCGGAGGGGGGCACCACCCACCTTTTGTTATTACGCCCAAGGAGGTATAAAGATGTGATTGTGGGTTCTTCTTCACTCCGACAATATCCAAATGGAACGTTGCTTTGAGTTCGGGATGAGTCACATGCGCCTTCTTGAATCGGAGGCCGGTGGGGCGAATGTAGCGCTCGTACTTAGGGGGCTTTCGAGTGAAATCCTCCCCAACGAAACAAACCTTATTTACCACCCGCTTCCACATCTTCTCTGAAAAGCATACGCCAGAAATGAGCAAAACAGCATTTTAATGGCCCGTACTCACATGCTTTAATCCTTGTGGTCTCTCCTCCATATAAACCCCCTCCTTTTCGCCTCCTATATTGTTGTATGCGTTTTTGCTTGGGTTTTGTCCTACTCTTTCTCTTTCCGCTCTTGAGCACTTTGAACATCTCTTCCTCGGTCATCGCCTTCACCTTAGGAATCGGGACTTGCCACTTCCCGGCTTTCTCTTTTCGTTTCTGCTTGATCATATTTGTAAGTACTTTAGTCCTAGATAGGCCTTCCCTGTCCAGGAGATAAGAGGGTACTGCACCCTCGGGGGTGGCCTCTGGTTCTTTCTGCGTGGCATCTTTTTCCTCATGCTCCTTGAGTGTCTTTTTCATTTGTGCCTTTTCCACAAACCGCTTTCTGTTGAAAATCTTCGCCTTTATGCCACGCAGCTTACGAGCCGTCTGGGAGTGCTTGTGCGGCATACGCGCAATCTTCTTGCGCCTAAGCATTAAACAAACAAACCCAACCTACAGCGCAAAGAGCTAAACCCTCCCAAGACCCCAAAACCTGTCGTCACAACAAAAGCACCAATCTATCAGACTGTGCAGATGGTGGGAAAAGCCAGCCACGAGGCCATGGGCTCCCACGACTGGGCTTTCCTTTCGCTTCGGGATCATAGTGGTTTTGTTTCTATCTCTCGCTTCTTTCCCTAAAAAGAATGAACAAAATCCGGAACCGCTACCGTATTCACGTGTCGTAGGCAACTAGGGTGCAGGGCTTGTGCCTTCACTCACTTGCGCTCCACGGTGTCGAGCCGCTCACCGAAGAGCTTGCGATGCTGCTCCATGTAATCGTTCTG